>CAUOFW020005724.1:988358-1029697 GCA_963454935.2 Ilex paraguariensis
TCTCTCTCTCTCTCTCTCTCTCTCTCTCTCTCTCTCTCTCTCTCTCTCTCTCTCTCTATTCTTGATGCACTCAACTACTCACTCAGTCGAAGAATAGAAGTACATAGATCAAACCTTCAACTCAAATCTTGACTCAGATCTTCGACTCACGGGCACAATAGATCTTCCCCTCCTTGATTCTTCAGTCAATAGTTTGAAATCCATCAAGACCTCAAGTAGTACGTCTCTCTCTCTCTCTATGGGCTATTACGTAAAATGTATTTTTTTATTGGTCTAGTTTAGATTTAGTTTTATAAATTTTGTCTATTTCAATACACATTCAAATTGACCTCTTTCAATATACATTCATAAATTAGGTCCATTTAGATTTAGTTGATTTGTATTTGTATTCAAATATATTAAATGTTTTTAAGAGCAAATTATTTTTTTTCATTCATGTCCTATTTTAATATACAGTCATTGGTTTAATTTGTAAGAGTAGATTATTATTTTAAATCCTTTGTAAAGCATAGTCTTGAATCTAAATTTTAAATATTAATCATTCGTATTGATTATTAGATATTGATGCTATGCATGGGCACATTGGGTTTTTTTTTGGGCGGGCACATTGTGGTTTTCGTTTGATTTAATATAAATTAAATTTGTTATTTTCATAATTATTATAATTTTTTTTGTCTATTTATAATTATTTTTTATTTTTTTATTATATGACCTGTCCAACTAGTGACCCAACGGTTAAACTAGTGACCTATTAACCTGGTTTCTTTCCCAGGTCGATGTTCGGGCCAGTTTCTAAAACTATGGTTAGAATGTGATTGCCTATCTAGGATTTCCAACCAATAGAAAGAGGACATGTGGCAAGCTCTACACCTAGTATATAAAGGGGCCAAAAATTGAAAGACAAGTCTTCCACTCCCCCACTCTTTGCAAATTTCAGTAGAGAGAGAGAGAGAGAGATTGGAAGAACTCTTCCACTTCCCCTCAATTTAACTTGAATTATTTTTTGTTATAATGTTTCTTAAATAAAGACTACAATGTAATAATAGTCATTATGATTTATGTTATGAATTACTTTTAGTAATATATTGTAGCTTTTTATTAGATAAATGCATGTTTTAATAATGTTTTCAAAGTAAAGAGTGGAAGGATAAAACTAAAAATTAATTTATTTTCAGACTTTAGCTTTGTGTACTTATCAAATAGTTAAGTTTAATTCAATACTTACGTTTCAATGGGTACCAAACAATACATGAATTAAAAATTCAGTATTTAGTACTTAAAATTTAGTATTCAATTTTTGACAGTGTTATCAAAACCAAGTTAGACTTGTTGAACCATGAACTAGGATCTAAAATAGTTCGATTTTTTAGTTAAACTGCCTAAGGAATCGAACTGGTGGAAAACCGAAAAATTGGTTGGTTTTTGTCAAAACCGGTGAACCAAAGATTCTTAAAACTAGTTGGTTCAAAACAATACCAACCCATTTGTCATTGTCTTCGTCTTTGTCTTCTCCAGCTGGTTCAAAAAAAATTTAGCCCCTTCGTCTTCATCTCCAATATTTCTAAATCCAACTAGAACAGTGGCCACACCATAGATCTCGAACTACTTCTTAGTCATTGATCTCCTCCTAAGCTTTATTAGTCTTCTTCTCCTCTTCCCCTCTCTCTCTCTCTCTCATGGCTTGCCATAGATGGCCCATCTGAGTTCTGCCTCTTCAGTCTTCCCTTTTATTTTTTTTTCCTGATCCGCAACCCAACACCAGCCAGCTAGTTCCACTTTGTTTCTCTCTCTCTCTCTCTCTTTCTCTCTCTCCACATTCACACACACACGGTCAACCTATACACAAACTCAACAGTCAAAAAACTCAATACACTATACACTACACACAGAGTAATTTTTATTATGATTGTGAATTTTTAACTAAATGATTATGTTGTATAATTTTTTTATTATATAATTGATTCAACCAGTTGACCCAACAGTTAAACCATTGAACCATTGACCTAGTTCCTTTACCGTTTCAATATCCGATCCAGTTCTAATAACACTGATTTTCGGTGTGAAGCTTTGAGTTTTGTCAAACACCATCGTAGTATAAGTAATATATTGTAAGCAAAACATTAACATAAAAAAGAATCTAACTTTAATATCTAATTTAATAACTCAATTAAAAAAATTATTATTTGAGTAGTCGAAATTGAGAAAGAAAGTAATTGAGTTAGTGATTCTTTCTAGTGTTTATGGTTTACACGACAAAAAAAAACATATTGAAACCTAAAATTATGACATAATACTTTGGTGTAAGGATGTAGCATGTATTATTATCCCAGTGAAACATTTAACAATGATAATTATGAAAATATTATTAGGTCATGTCAATTGCTACATGATTTGATTAAATTATTAGATCAAATTTTTAGGTTTCAGTAGTAATGTTCTTTGAAAAATTGGAGTACAATGATAATGACTCAATTTTATTAGATCAATGTGTCCATTAATTGATCAATTGGGCTTGGTCTTATATATATATTTTTTTTTGAAACATAGACTTCCATACAATTATGTTTATTAAACTTAGACTCATCTTAAGTATAAACACATGAGAGATTTGGCGAGAGTTACACACTAAGAGACTTTTTTGGTTTTAGGTCCAGCATCAATGCTTTTAATATCAAAAGTACATAAAATATACTATTGACAAAAATACTCTTAATGAGGGAAATTATTTAACAACATCTATCATTATCCCATTCTTATTTAAAAACCTCCATTTATTATCTCATTCATATATTTATTACCACTATCATTATCTTACCGCCGCCACCACCATTTGCCACCTCCCAACACTACCACCACCATTTACCAACCACCATTGCCGCCCACCACAACCACCCACAATCGTTGCCAAGCACCATGTTAGAGTATGTGTGGCTCATATTTGCTGTGAGCACAATGGCAAAGAGGCAGATGCTGGGATATTTTGTAAATACGTCTGTACTAGGGTTATATAAATACTTAAGATGTAACATACTTTGAATAATGAAAAAGAATGGCCATTTTCTCTTGTGGATGTAAGCACATTGTCAAACCACGTAAATCTGTGTTATTTTCTCTTACTTTCTTAATTGTTTGATTCCTTATTATTCACCATAATTGTTGCACGATCACAACAACTAGTATCAGAGTCAGGCTACGATGTCTGGGATTTCTTCTGTAAAATTCGACATGATGAAGTTCGACGGAACTGGGAATTTCGAATTATGACAGAGAAGGGTACAGGACCTATTAGTGCAGCAGGGCATAGTGAAGGCGTTATACAGAAAATAAGTGGCAGGAATGGACGACATGGATTGGAAAGAATTGGAAGCAAAGGCTATGGCGACTATTAGGCTTTGTCTGGCTGATGACGTGATACATCACGTCATGGATGAGGAATCACAGGCGGAAGTTTGGTTGAAACTGAAAAAGTCGGTATATGTCCAAGTCGTTGACGAACAAGCTCTATCTTAAGCAAAAACTATATGGTCTTAAGATGTCAGAGGGCTCGAATCTGACCCAACACATCAACGTGTTCAATCAGATCATCAGCGATCTGAAGCAAGTAGATGTGAAGTTCGAAGACGAAGACAAGGCGTTGATGTTGCTGAATTCCCTACCGGTGTCTCCTATGTACAAGAATTTGGTTACGACTCTGATGTGGGGGAAAGAAACCCTTGAGTTGGAGGATGTCACAAGTGCTCTGTTAGGTTTTCATCAGCAGAAGAAAGCCAATGATGAGGCTTCACAAGGTGAAGGGCTTGTGGTGAAAGGTAACCAGGAACGTGGAAAAAGCAACTCTCAGAATGGATCGGGTAACAATAAAGCCCGGTCCAAGTCGAGGAAGAAGAAGAAGGACGTCTACGTCTCGTGTTACAAGTGCGGAAAAAAGGGGCACTTTAAACGGGACTGTCCAGAGAAAAAGAAAAGGAATTCAGGGGACAAAGAGGGTCTATCAAAGTCTGCGAACGTAGTGGAAGAAGAAGATTCAAAGAGCGGTGACGGTGATATGCTTTCTATTTCATCCAGTTCAGATCGTCTAACAGATTCCTGGATTATGGATTCAACATGTTCCTATCACATGACACCCAACAAAGATTGGTTTGACACCTACAGGTCAATAAATTCTAGTTCTGTTCTGATGGATAACAATGCATCCTGCAAAGTTGTTGGAATAGGAAATATTAGAATTAAGATGTTTGATGGTGTGGTTAGAACATTGTGTGATGTTAGACATGTACCGGATCTAAGGAAGAATCTGATTTCATTGGGCACTTTAGATTGTAATGGTTATAGTTACAAAACTATAAGTGGAGTAATGAAAGTGAGTAAAGGCATGTTGACAGTGATAAAGGGACAAAAAGTAGCAGGAAACATTTACAGACTGCTGGGTACCACGATTGTAGGTGGAGTTGCTGTTGTAGAGTCTGAAACAAATAGTATAGTCTTGTGGCATATGCAGCTGGGTCATATGAGTGAGCGTGGGATGATAGAGCTTCATAAGAAAAATCTATTGAAGGGTGTCAAGACATGCAAGCTCAATTTTTGCAAATATTGTGTTCTTGGAAAACAGAACAGGGTGCAGTTCAAGACAGCCACACACAAGACAGAGGGGATTCTCAACTATGTCCATATAAATGTTTGGGGACCAGTTAGCGTAGTATCACGAGGAGGATACATGAATTTCATGAGTTTCATTGATGACTACTCGTGAAAGGTGTAGGTGTACTTCATGCGGTACAAGTCTGAAGCGTTCGCCAAGTTCAAGCTGTGGAAAGCTGAAGTAGAGAACCAGACAGGGAGGAAGATTAAATGCCTCAGGTTAGATAATGGTACTGAGTACACAGATTCAAAGTTCCAGGAGTTGTGTGAGCAGCATGGGATCAAGAAACACTTCATAGTCCGCAAGACGCCACAACAAAATGGTGTAGCGGAAAGGATGAGCAGAACGATAGCTGAGAAAACTCGGTGTCTTAGGTTGAATGCAGGGCTTGCAAAGAATTTCTAGGCAGAGGTAGTGAATATGGCATGTCTCTTGATTAATAGATCACCGAGGTCAGCACTAGATGGAAAAGTATCAGAGGAGGTGTGGACAGGCAATGAGATAGACTACTCTGGTTTGAGAGTGTTTGGATGTCCAACCTATGTACATATTTCTAGTGAGGAGAGGTCAAAGCTTGATGCAAAGTCTAGACAGTGTATCTTTCTGGGATATCAGAAAGGGGTGAAAGGCTTCAAGCTCTAGGATTCGAAGGCAAACAAGATGGTGGTCAGTAGAGATGTGATTTTTGATGAAAAAGCCATGTTGCAGCGTATTCGGGAAGAAGAGAAACAAGTGCCAGAAAACTGTGGCACTAATGAGCATGTGGTGCATGTGGAGCTAGAGAACCATGGTAGAGAAGAGGATGTTCAGCATGTAGAGAGTTCTATCTCAGGTGATCAGCAGCATCACAGTATAGCCATAGACAGGCCCAAACGCAATATCAAGTCGTCTACTAGGTATGGTTTTGAAGATTTGGTTTCTTATTCGCTTATTACTAGTAGTGGGGATCCTACAAATTTTTAGGAGGCACTACAAAGCCAAGAGAAAAGTAGATGGATAGGTGCTATGGTGGAGGAGATGGAGTCTCTGCATAAGAACCAGACATGAGAGTTAGTGGAGCTTCCCAAGGGGAAGAGAGCAATAGAGTGCAAATGGGTGTATAAGAAGAAAGAAGCAATATCAGAAAAGGAGGGGGAAAATTCAAGGCTCGGCTAGTAACAAAGGGTTACTCACAAAGAAAAGGGGTTGACTATGATGAGATCTTCTCCCCTGTGGTCAGACACATTTCCATCAGGACAGTGTTGGCATTAGTAGCACATTCAGATATGCAGTTAGAGCAAATCGATGTAAAGACAACTTTCTTTCATGACGACTTGGAGGAACATATCTACATGGTACTACCAGAAGGGTTCAGTCTCCCTGTAGAGGAACATTTGGTCTGTAATTTGAAGAAATCACTTTATGGGCTGAAGTAGTCTCCGAGTCAGGGGTACAAGCGATTTGACTCTTACATGATCTGGATTGGCTACAAAAGGTGTGAGTATGATTGTTGTGTCTATGTGAAAATCCTTGATGATGATTCATTTATTTTTCTGTTACTTTATGTGGATGATATGTTGATTGCTGCCAAGAGTATGAGTGAGGTCAACAAGTTGAAGACTTTGTTGAGTAGAGAATTTGACATGAAGGATTTGGGTGCGGCCAAGAAGATTCTTGGGATGGAGATTCCCAGGGACAAAGCTTCCAGGAGATTATGGCTATCTCAGCATAGCTATGTTGGACAGGTTCAGCATGAGTTATGCAAAACCAGTAAGTACACCTTTGAAGAATCATTTCAGATTGTCTATCGCTCAGTGCCCAAAGACAGATAATGAAGTTCATGACATGTCAAAGGTCTCATATGCTAGTGCAGTGGGGTGTTTGATGTATGTTATGGTTTGTACAAGACTAGATTTGGCACAAGCTGTCAGCGTGGTTAGCAAGTTTCTTTCAAATCCGGGTCGACAGCATTGGGATGCAGTCAAGTGGACTTTCAGATACTTGAGGGGCACTACAGACTATGACATCATGTTTAGTAGACAACAGAGTGACCCTTCAGTTGTGGGATATGTGGATGCAGACTATGCAGAGGACTTGGATGACAGGAGGTCTACCACAGGTTATGTGTTTCCTCTTGTGGGAGGACCTATTTGTTGGAAGTCCAAAGTACAGCCTATAGTTGCACTATCTACTACTGAGTCAGAGTATATGGCAGTAGTTGAGGCTGCCAAGGAGGCTTTGTGGCTTACAGGTTTGGTCAAGGAGCTGGGTGCCCAGTAAGGTGGAGTTCAGTTGCATTGTGATAGTCAGAGTGTCATTTATTTGGCAAAAAACCAGGTGTATCATGCAAGGACCATGCACATACATGTGAGGTTTCATAAGATCAGGGAGCTAGTTTCTTCTGGTGAACTATCACTTGAGAAAGTTCACACTTCTAAGAATGCAGCAGACATGTTGACAAAGCCTATTACTACAAACAACTTCAAGCACTGCTTGGACCTGATTAATGTCTCCAGTTGCTAGATGGGAGATGCCCCAACTTAGCGTCCCCGGTGGAGTTCCCAGATACATGTTCTCTTTTTTTCTCCTAAGGAGTGAATATTTGCCAAGGTGGAGATTGTTAGAGTATGTGTGGCTCTTATTTGCTGTGTGTACAATGACAAGGAGGTAGATGCCGGAGCAGGCGGAGTGGTGCGAAGCGGAGCCCGTGACGGCATCTGCCTTACGGGATTGATATATTTTATGTATGGGGGGGATGCTGATTAGTTGGGGAAGCGGGGGCAACGCCCCCACGGTACGGTACAGGGGTATTTTGTAAATACGTCCCTACTATGGTTATATAAATACTTAAGATGTAACCCTATTTTGAATAATGAAAAAGAACGGCCGCTCACTCTTGTGGATGTAAGCACATTGCCGAACCACATAAATCTCTGTGTTATTTTCTCTTACTTTCTTAATTGTTTGATTCCTTATTATTCACCATAATTGCTACACGATCACAGCACACCACCCACAACAATCATCCCTGCCACAAACCACCCACCATCACCATCCACCGCCACAATCAACACCAATCACCATTGCCGCCAACCACCACCACAATCGTCACTGCCACCACCACCACTGCCCATTGCCCACCACCACCATAATTGTCCCTCTACCCACAACAACTGCCCCCCACCACCACCGTCTACTACCACCACCACCACCACTGCCCACCACAACCACGCTTCCACCAACCACCACCATTACGCATTGCCACCATCGTCACCAACCACCATCACAACCATCAGCCACCATCATACACTACTATTAACACCAGCTACTGTCCATCAACTACACTGTTTCCAACCACCATTATCGTCGCCACCCACCACCCACCACCACTACCACTACCATCGCCCAACACCCACCCACCACAACTAGCCATTGCTGCCCACCACCACCCACTATCATCACTGTCACCAAAAACCACCTTCACCAGTCGCCGGCATTACGTACATTTGTTGCCAACCACCAACATCGCCACCCACCACCACCAACTATCACTACCACAATCGTTACCCAACCACTACCAAAAAAATGAAAAACTAGTGAACTCAAAAATATTGAAAAAACTATAAACAATGAATTTTAATATGATGAAACTCTTTGTTCACAAAATAGTGAAAAACTAGCCCACCACCTTACCATCGTAACCAACCACCTCCACCCACCACCTAAAATAGTAAAAAACTAGCTCACCTCCCACCATCACTACCAACTACCTCCATCCACCACCCAAAACAGTAAAAACTAGCCCATCACCACCACCCACGACCAAAATCCACCACGGCCCCACCACCCATCACTACTACCAACCATCACTACCACCACCCCATCACTGCCACCACCACCTACCACCATTGTCCACTACCACCCACCACCGTCACTCCTACCACCACCCATTATCTCTATCATCATCGCCAAAAAAACACCACTCATCGCCAGAACCACTCGCAACCCAAAACAATGAAAAATCAATGAACTCTAAAATATTTAAAAAAAAATATAAACAGTGACTTTAATATAATAAAAATCTTAGTTAATAAAATTTTCAAAAATAGTGAACTTTAATATAATAAAAAACTTAGTTCACAAAAGTTTCACAAACATAGAAATTTAATATAATGAAACTCTTAGTTCACTTTCTAAAGTTTTCATAAACCATAAAATTTAATAAAATGAAACTCATAATTTATTTTCCAATATTTTCATAAAAAATGAACTACAAAAATATTTAAAAAATTAAAAAACGTATATAAAAAAAACTCTAAAATATTAAAAAATATAAATAGTGAACTTTAATAGAATGAAACTCACAGTTCATAAAATTTTTAATTTCAAATTTTACTATTTCAATGATGGTGAAATAAATGGGGTCATTTCACTATCTACCTATTTTATTTGGTATTGAAATATGTAAAATTTTAAAACAGTGAATTTTATCTAATTCTCAAATAGTAAAAATTCAACTTGTTTCACTATTTTAGTCATTGAAACTGGGACTTAATTTTACCTTTTTTACTTGGTATTGAAATATGAAAATTTTGAAAAACAGTATATTTCATCTAATTTTATTGTCTTAGGCCGTAAAAATTCAATTTATTTACAAAAACATAATTAATGGCTTAAAAATTATATATATCAAAAATAGTGAACTCAAAATTAGTGAAAACAAAAAACTAAAAAATAATTAAAAACTAGTGAACACAAAGGGAGTGGAAAACAATGGATTCAAAAATAGTGACAATTAGTGCACACAAAAATAGTGAAAAATAGTAAACTCAAAAACAATAAAAATTTATAGAACTCAAAAACATTGAAAAATTACTGAACTCAAAAAATTACTTACTGTAAGCTCTCCAAGTTACAGATCCTACTAGCCCATCCTACAATTTTACATAATTCAACTTACTACATCTTTTGCTAGAGACTTGTGGTTACAATGGTGTTTGACATGTTGAGAAATCTTAAGATTTTCCTGGTATATACTTCACTCTAAAATACCCCAGTTCATTTTGTCTACCAAAAGAAAACACAAGGTGTTTGCTCAATTAGAAAACAAATTATTGGTTACCCCGAGTGAAGCATAAAATTCAAAATTTAGGGTTGTTTTTTGTCTCACTAAAGGCTACTAGATTTGCATGGATTTGAACAACTAGGAATTATTTTCAATATACTTACGAATGTAACATATTATTTTGTAAATAGTTACTACATTTTGTGTCCTCATGTGCAAGAAAAAATCAAAACTATAACTCACAATTATCCATGTATAACGACGTGTGCATCAACTAATTAGACAGTAAAAGAAGTATTTTACTTTAAAATTTCGTTGCCAAATCTAATAGTAAAATAAAGAAAATTTGAAAACAAATACAACCAAATTGATATAAACAATGTAGGATCTTAAAATAATCAAGTACTTCAAATAACCTCACACACACAATTAATCAAAAGAAAACAAAGTAAAAAATAAAATCAAGGAATAATAAATTATGAAATTGATGAACACTTCAATGCACAATGTCAAAACAAAGAAATTCTCTCATCATAGCTTCTACCAAAGGTTTTTTTTTCATTACAATAATTCATACTACTAATAAAAGTATCTTACATGAAAAAATTTTAATTCACTATTTTGCCCTTATAAGAAACAGTAAAGGCTAATATGCCCTTTTGTATTTAAATATGCAAATTACCATTATATATCTTTATACTTAAATAACAAACTAACCTCTAACATATCATATAAATATCTATCTTTGCAAAAATTTTAGATGGTTATGTTACTCTTAACATGAGATAATATCTAATTTAGCTATATAATTAAATTTTTATGTATTTTATCAAATGTTTTAACAAAAAATTTCTCGTGAATTCACGTGGTGCATTATTAGTAAAGACCACAAAACAAATTGACTTCTAATAATAAACTAATAACTAGTATTTTAAACTCAAACAAATTGGAATACCATTTCTGAGTTATAGTCCACATGGACAAAAATTTCTAAACTAACTAGAAATCTAATATTAAAAGATAACTATTTAATAAGAATTTGGGTCAAACTCCAATAGCCTCCCTTAAACCAAACTCTTCAATCTTGGTCATCCACTGCAATTTCGTAATGCATTTGATTTAAGCGATTTAGTTAAAATACCTGTAATTCGATCCTTGGATCGACAATACAAAATTTCAATCTTGCCATCAATAGCCAAGTCATGAATATAATGATATTAGAAATGAATATGCTTGGTCCTCCCATGAAAAATTGGATTCCTTGAAAAAGCAATAGTTGACTTATTATCACAAAATATCTTTGAAGGAATTTTATGTGCATGCTGCAAAAATCCAAGCATATGATGTAACCACACTGCTTGAGTAGCACAACCGGTGTCTGCATTATACTCTACGCCAGGGGTAGAAAGAGCAACAACTTAGTGTTTCTTCAATGACCATGAAAAAATTCCTGAACCAATTGAAAATAATATCCTAAAGTACTTTTGGCTTTTTTCACATCACCTCCCCAATCATTGTCTATATACCCTACAACTTCACAAGAACCAGTAGGAGAATAAAAAATATCATCACTCTGAGCACCTGTAACATACTTCAAAATCCTTTTTGTTGCTTGCAAGTGGGATTGATATGGAGACTCCACGTACTTGCTGATATATCCAACTCCAAAAACAATATCAAGTCTAGTGGAAGTCAAATAACATAGACTTCCCACCAAACTTTTAAAATATACGGGATTCACCAACTCACCATTCCAATATTTACCCAATTTCAATCTTCAAATCATTTAAGGATATACCTAGCACACTTCTGTTGGGAAATAAAAATTTCAATGTCTGTCTGACTTACTTCAATCCGAAGAAAATAGGGCATTAAACTCATATCAGTCATATCAAATTGAGAAATCATTGTCTCCTTCAATTTCTCAATTAACTTCAGATTATTCCCTTTGAAAATAAGATCATCCACATACAGATACACAATAATAATATCTCCCTATAAATTAGTTTTGACATACAAAGTGTGTTTATAGGGACATCTTTGAAAATCATTCTCCATAAAATAAGAATCAATCTGAGTGTACTAAAGCCTTTTTTAACTTATAGGCTTTGTTTTCATCCTCTTTATTCACATAACCAACAAGTTGCTCAACATAAACTTTCTCCTCAAGATCACCATTCAAGAAAGCAGATTTTACATCCATTTGAAATATCTTCCAAAAATTATTAGCAATAAGAGAAATAATCATACCTAGCAACAAGAGCAAAAACCTCAAGATAATCAATATATGGCTTTTGTTTGTAACCATTGGCTACTAATATTGCTTTGAAGCAATACACCTCTCTATTTGATTTGTATTTGGTCATGTGCACCCGTTTAACTCAAATAGTTTTCTTTCTCTTGGGAAGAGAAATAAGCTCCCATGTATTATTTTTCTTAATAGCATGAATTTATTCTTCCATTGCTTTCACCCAATGTTTCCTCCTACATGCATCACTAAAAGAAACAGAATCACAATCTGCATATAAAGAAAAATTTATCAAATCCTCATTTGAAATATCACTATCGGTGCTAATCACATAATCCTCAAATCTAGCTGACATGTGTCATTCACGCTGTGAATGACTAGATGACTCTGGCTCCGGGAATTGAACAACTAGGGACTGTTCAACTGACTGATCACCAACTGAATCATCAACATCAAAAGGAACAAGTGTAGCTGACTTGTCTTCCTTTTGGGACCAATCCCAAACACTCTGCTCATCAAAATTGACATCCCTACTAATAATCATTTTTATTTTGATGGGATTACAAAGCTTGTACTCCTTTGTTACTAAACTGTACCCTATAAAAATACACTTTTCAGCTTTATCCTCAAGCTTTTTCCTGAGTGGATCAAGAACATGGGCAGAGGAAATACAACCGAACACCTTCAAATGTTGAATACCAGGCTTCTGACCACTTTAAATCTCATAAGGAGTTTTTATCTTAAAACTTTTGGTGAGAAACATGTACAACATAAACAACACAAGCAACAACTTTGGCCTAAAATTTTTCAAACATGGTTTTAGATTTCATCATGCATCTAACCATATCCATAATAGTTCTATTTTTCCTCTTTGCACTACAATTCTATGGGGGAGTATATCTAGCTGTCAACTGAAGCTCAATACCATGATTTCTCAAAAAAGCATCACAAACCATATATTTCTGACCTCTTTCAGTCCTCAAAACTTTAATTTTTCTCTCACTCTACCTTTCAACATAAGTCTTAAAATATTTAAACGTATCATATGTATCGGATTTATTTTTCAAAATATACACATATGTATTTTTGCTAAAATCATCAATAAAAGTAATAAAATACTTACTCCCACCTTTGAAAGGAGCTTCAACAGAACACAAATCAAAGTGAATCAAATAATTGGGTCTTTTTGACTGCCAAGCTTGTTTATTAAGAAAAGGGTTCTAATATTTTTTTCCCAAAACACAAGTCTCACAAACTTGACTAAGAATATTAATAGCAAGCAAACCAAAAAATAATTTTTTTCAGGAAAGAAAATTTAAACTATAAAAATTTACATGCTCAAACCGCATATGCCATAACTAATTATCACCAAAAATCTCAGAACTAAAGAAAGATAAATTCTGACAATTAATTTGTAAAGAAAACAATGTCATATTTACTTTTTCTATTAGTCCCCTGCGGTTGTCATTGATTGTACAAATTTCATTAAAAATTCTCATATCATACCCCTTTTTTGACAACTACTCTATACTCAATAAATTATGGCTAAGACCGAGAATATAATAAACCTCTGAAAAAGCATTCAAAGACCCATTTTTTAACTTGATAGAAATTTTACATTTTCCCTTTATGGGGATGTTTGAAATATTCCCAAATTTAACATTTGATTGAATAGATGCATTCGTCAAATACAGTGAACATCTTTCTATAACCACACATGTGATTACTACAATCTGAATCCAAATACCACTTATTCTTTTGAACATCATCCATTGCATTATCCGCCAAAAGCAAAGCCATTGATATCAGCATTGCCCTCTACAATTTAGCATGATAATTCTTATTATCGGTTCTCCTTAATTTGTAGCAGTCCTTTTTATTGTGCCCAAATTTTTTGCAATAGTAGCATTTTATCTTGGATTTATCACGTTGTTCACCCTAATTATTACATTAGTATTTTTCTCCACCAGATCTATTTTGCCACATACCTTGGTTATTTGAATACTAATACTTATGATTTAATTGAAATTTATTGTGGGACTCATAATTCTTTTTCTTAAAATTTGTCTCAGTCTGCAAGGCTTCTTCTCCTAAAATATCAGTCTTTTCATTTAATCTTTGCTCATGGGCTTACAGAGAACCCATAAACTGTCAGAGAATCAAGATCCTTTGACTCCATGATAGTTGTGACAATATACTCGAACCTCATTGATATGGTCTGAAGAATTTTCTCTATAACCTAGAGATCTTTCACATCCTCGAGGTTGACTCTCATCTGATTGACAATAACCAACGTCCGCAAGTAATAATTAGATATACTCTCTGATTTTTTCATCTAAAGAAACTCAAACTATCTGCTTACCTTTTTAACTTTGTCTTGTCCAATATAATAATTAATCAAGACATCTCATGCCGCCTTTGTCGTCGAAACATGAGCAATCTTATCATAAATTGACGAATTAATTACTCCAAAAGTATGCATCAATGCTTTATTGTCTTTCTTTCGATTATTTCCCAATTCATCTTTTTGGGCTTTTGTGTAAGTTGATAGATCTCCGGGATCTGTGAACCAATTTGTCTTTTGCAATATTGAAAATTTGACCTCCAGTCAAATTTTTCAACCAGGCATTGAACGAACTTATTCCTATTTGTCATCTCGGTAATTGGTTCTGATACCAGATATAAGATCTTAAAATAATCAAGCCCTCAAAATGACCTCACACACATAATTAATCAAGAGAAAATAAAGCAAGAAAGAATAAATTATGAAATTGACGAACACATCAATGCTCAACTTCAAAACAAAGGAATTCTCTCATCATAGCTTCTATTGAAGGTTTTGTTGCCATTACAATAATAAAGACCAAAAAATAAATTAACTATTAATAACTAGTTTTTTAAACTCAAACAAATTGAAGTACCATTTTGAGTTATAGTCCATGTGGACAAAATCTCCTAAACTAACAAGAAATCTAATATTAAAAGATAACTATTTAATAAGAGTTTGATCAAACTCCAACAAACAATCACAGAGATGATGATTCTCAGCAAATGTGATGATTCCTAGGTGTTCATATATAGGACAACAAGGTTTATTTTTTTTTCTTTTTTTTTTGTATAGTTACTAGTTCACTTAAGCACTCGAATCTGATGGACCAGGCCTAAGGGCCTAACTCAAGTTATAAGCCCAGCTTGAATAAAAGGCCCAACTAGACAAAAACCAGTGGGTCCAACCCAAAAGAGATCCATACCAAGTCAGGTGATCAGGGCTCCAAGAGTTATGTTATCAAGGAGTAGGTAATGTTATCCCAAGAGCCTCATCCACACCGCCTTGAAAGAAGTCAACCACGTTGTCCTTAGACCTAATCTTGGAGAGAGCTCTGTAACTGCCTTAACCGTTACAAGGAAGACGCTAGCTCCACCAAGTTAGCTACTTAGTTACTAAAAAAATACCTCAGTTTGTTAAGAGGCACCATAAATTATAAGTCCTGCCAATACAGGGGAGCATCGATCACATCTTGTATCACTCTCATCCCTCTCATAGTTTGTACCTCATTTTGCTTTTACCTGATCGCCTTACACCCCTGCAATAATAAAATACTCAAGTCATCCTAGCTCTTCATAGTAGAGTAGGTCACGTTGACCAAACTACCCTATGGCTGTGTCTTGACCGTGTTATCTTTCTCTCTTTAATTATTGCATTAATTACTAATCACATAACAAGTGATGCATAATAATAGTTTGTGCATCATCAGTTTGGCGTTGTCTATGGGAACGACAAAGTTTTCACTCAACCATCTTTTTTCCTATGCTTATAGCGATCACCATCAGATCTATGAATCAGCCTAAAGATAATCCACCATGTGAGGAGGAGGTTGCCCCTCCACCAACTAATCCTGCTCTAGACCCGTAGTAGATTCTAGAAATAATGAAACAACTCGTAACCCAGAATCAGAAAATCATGCAGTTGATGCTCGCTAGACAACAAGGAGGTGTGCATCTAGGAAAACATTAAGCCAGAGGAACTCCTTGCCTATGGCGCCAAGGAGGTCCCCACTCGGGCACCTCCTTAGGAGCCCTCTTGGGCACCCCTTGTAGAGGAGCCCCTTATCAAAACCACAAGACAGCTCCATCATTTCCTCTAGCTCATTTTTCTCATGGTGGAGACCCATATTTCGAATAGGATGAGGGAGAAAATCAAAGTGTGGAGCATAGGAGCCATTTTCATGACATTTCCAAGGGAGCTCCGCATAGGAGCCATTTCCATGACATTTCCAAGGGAGCTCCGCATAGGAGCCATTTCCATGACATTTCCAAGGGAGCTCCGCATAGGAGCCATTTTCATGACATTTCCAAGGGAGCTCCGCATAGGAGCCATTTCCATGACATTTCCAAGGGAGCTCCGCATAGGAGCCATTTCCATGACATTTCCAAGGGAGCTCCGCATAGGAGCCATTTTCATGACATTTCCAAGGGAGCTCCGCATAGGAGCCATTTCCATGACATTTCCAAGGGAGCTCCGCATAGGAGCCATTTCCATGACATTTCCAAGGGAGCTCCGCATAGGAGCCATTTTCATGACATTTCCAAGGGAGCTCCGCATAGGAGCCATTTCCATGACATTTCCAAGGGAGCTCCGCATAGGAGCCATTTCCATGACATTTCCAAGGGAGCTCCGCATAGGAGCCATTTTCATGACATTTCCAAGGGAGCTCCGCATAGGAGCCATTTCCATGACATTTCCAAGGGAGCTCCGCATAGGAGCCATTTCCATGACATTTCCAAGGGAGCTCCGCATAGGAGCCATTTCCATGACATTTCCAAGGGAGTTCCCAATCAGTAAGATGAGAAGACCAAAGAAGTACAAAACCAACTAGGGGAACGTCTTCAACACCATGAAGGTCTAAGGACTTGAAACAATTGAATACCTTGTAAGAAGAATAGAGACACCCTTTGTTCCAGACGTGGCAAACTACCCTCTTCTCCAAAAATTCAAAATGCCATCAGTGGAAGCCTTTGACGGTACAAAAGACCCATTATATCACCTTGAAACTTAAAAATCTTTGATGCAGTTGCACAATGTTCCTAACAAAGTCAAGTGTATGGCTTTCCCAGCTATCTTGAAGGGATTTATCCGACAATGGTTTGCCAAACTCATCCCAGCCTTTATAGGCTCCTTTGTCGAACTAAGCAGATCATTTGTATCACACTTAATCAGAGGACGTCACCACCAGAAGCCTGTCACCCACCTTCTCAGCATAAAGTAGGATTGAGACGAAAGTCTAAGAAGTTACATCACTCATTTTAAAGGGGAGGTCCTCCAAATTTAGGAACCCGATGATAAGGTCACCAAAACAGCCTTCTTAGGAGGCCTTCGCTCATCAAGCTTCCTCTTTTCAGTAATGAAGTGCCCACCAATGAGCATGCTAGAGCTATTGGCCTAATAAGAGGCGCGACAACGTCTTGGAAAAATTCAAACCATCTCTAGAAGGCTAGCAGAAGGAGGAGAATCCTTCTTAGCTATGAAAACCCATGCCAGAAAGGCTAGACACATTGACAACCTGTGCCCGTCCAAGACACACAAGCAAGAAAATGATAAGGTCATCTCACCATTCAGATAAGAACTTAGAAGGAATTCAGCACCCCCATGATGACCCATTGGTGTTGACTATGACTGTGGCCAACTTCTAAGTGCAAAGGATTTTCATAGATAAGAACAGCTCAGCGGATATCCTATTTGCAAAAGCTTATGACAAGCTTCGTCTTGGGAAAGAAAGATTACAGCCCATTAGGTCGCCCCTTATCGGATTCTTAGGGGAGAAGGTGTACCCCCTAGGATCCATCACCTTGCTAGTCACCACCAGCATAGTACCCTGAAACTCCATGGTGATGGTGAACTTTCTAGTAATAGTTTGCTCGTTAGCTTATAACTTCATATTGGGGTAACCCACTCTTAACACCCTATGAGCTGTGTCCTCCATTTATCATCTTATCCTCAATTTTTGATTCCCAAATGAAATTGGAGAGGTCCGAGGAAATCAGGTTACAGCAAAAGAATGCTTCGTCTCCTCCATAAGGATCAGGAAGCCACAAGAAGCACTACAAGTGGAGGTGCTCGACCCAAGAGATGATGCCTCATTGAAGAGAGGAGAGCTAGTGAAAAAGCTCACACCAGTGGTGCTAGATGAGAAGTTTCTAGATAAAAGTGTGTACATTGGATCCTCTCTTTGAGTTTAACCCACTAGCTCATAGACTTTTTGAGACACAATATGGATATTTTTGCATGGTCACATTGAGGTCGCCACCCACCACCTCAATGTCAACCCTGTTATAAGCCCGTTTGCCAAAAGCTGAGGAGTGTCTCCACTGAAAGGGCACAAGTAATGGACAAAGACATGAGAAAAATCATAGAAAATTAGGCAATTAGAAAGGTGGTCTATCCAGTTTAGCTTTCAAATGTGATGATGGTAACCAAAGCTAGTGGAAAGTGGCGCCCCTATGTTGACTTCACTAAACTCAATAAGGTGTGCCATAAAGACAGCTACCCATTGCCACAAATCAACATTATCATCGACACTTCCGCAGGTCATGAGCTGTTCACTTTCCTGGATGCATACTCTAGATATAACCATATCAGCATGTATCCCCCAGATCAGGAGAAAAGATCCTTTGTCACTCTGAAGGGCACCTACTATTACAAGGTCATGTTCTTCGAACTAAGAATGCAGAAACAACATACCAGCAGCTAGTGAACAAGATGTTCCAATCATAGATCAGAAGAACAATAGAGGTGTATGTGGACGACATGCTGGTAAAAAGTCTTGCTGCAACAAATCACATAGACCACTTGCAAGAAACCTTCATTGTTCTCAGATCATATCACATGAAGCTAAACCTAGAGAAGTGCACCTTTTGGCGTCGAATCAAGAAAGTTCTTGGGTTTTATGGACAACCAAAGGGGAATTTAGGAAAATCCTAATAAAATCAAAGTCATCCTAGATATAAGATCGCCTACTACAACCAAGAAGCTCTAGCGCCTCAATGGAAGAATTGCAGCTCTCAATAGATTCATCTTCAAGTCAGCAAACAAGTGCTTACCCTTCTTTAGAATTCTTCGGAAAGCCTTTGAGTGGGGGCCCGATGTAGAGGAATTTTTTCTAAAATTAAAAGTTTATTTGACTGCGCCCCCTCCTTTCACATGCCATGTTAGGAGAAACTTTGTACTTGTACCTCTCTGCTTCCCCGTCAACAGTGAGTTCTATCCTTATTAGAGATAACGAAGGAGTACAAAGGCCCATTTATTACATGAGCAAAGCATACCGGGGAACAGAGGCAAAGTATTTAGGGTTAGAAAAGTTAGCACTCGCCCTAATCTCAAATCTCAGCAGCGAGGCGTCTTTGCCACTACTTCCAAAGTCACATTATCCTCGTTGTCACGAACCAGTCTCTAAAGAGAGTTATGGAGAAGCCAGATGTTTCTAGAAGACTCCTAAAATGGGCAATAAAGCTGGGAGAATTTGATGTGCAGTACCAACCAAGGGCAGCCATCAAAGCACAAGCTTTGGCAGACTTCGTTGCTGAACTCATGCCAATGGAAGAAGAATACAGTGAACTTTGGAATCGCTGCAAGAGAATCAAGAAGCCCCATCCGAAGTCCAATTAGATACACAGGCGACTAGACCTGGCGCCCAGGGCATCCACACACCTAAAGCAAACGCCTTGGCATCCACCAATGCCTCTAAGGCCCCCTTTTTGCCACCTCCTTGGAAGCTTTATGTGGATGGCTCTTCGATCAACAAAGGAAGTGGAGCAGGCCTAATCCTAACTAGCCCAGATGACACTTCAATTAAGTATGCTACAAAGCTTCACTTTACAGCCTCCAACAATGAAGTAGAACACAAAGCTCTCCTCACCAAGTTCTGTCATTTCCATATTCACCATGTTCCAAGAGAAGACAACTTTATAGCAGATGCACTAGCTAGACTGACTTTATCTTTAGAAGCCCCACCAGGATCAACATTCATTGGTCACCAGTTTGAACCAAGCAGACTAGGCATAGAGGCCACAAATGTCAGCTGCATATCTTTTGAGTCAAATTGGATGACCCTAATTAGAGCATACCTTCAGAAGAGCACACTACCAGATAACCCATCGGAAGGCAAGAGGCTTAGGATGACAGCCTCTAAGTTCACCATCCTAAAAGGCATCCTGAACAAAAAAGGTTACTCTTTACCACTATAACACTACCTCTCCCTAGAGGAAACTAACTATGCCCTATAGAAAATTCATGAAAGAGTTTGTGAAAATCACTCTAGAGGTTGCTTCCTTGCCCATAAGGCTGTCAAACAAGGTTACTTCTAGCTTAACGTGATTAGGAATGCACAGAAATTCACCAAGAAATGCAACAAATGCCAATGCTTCGTCATTATGCCCAGGGAAAACAATAAAAATCTTTCTCTAAAACTCCTCCTAGCCATCAATAAAGGCATTTGCAAGGTCGCCCTCTAAATCATCCTTGACCTTGGTGGCCCTCTCATGAGCCAACTACATATCTGCCTCAACTCGGGAAACCCTCTCCTGAGCTGCCTTCACCTCTATTTTCACTCTCAAGAGAACAGCCTCACCATCTGCCTCAAGCTTAGCGGCCTTCTCGCTGGTCGCCACAACCTTTACCTCAAGCTTAGAGGCCCTCTCACGGGTGGCAACAAGCTTTGCTTTAGCCCTTGTGCAAGCAGCCTCTCTGAGCGTGGCCGTCTTACAGGTCGCTACAAGCTCAGCCTGGAAAGCCTCACCATCAGCATCGAGCTTAGCAATCCTCTCCTGAGCTGCTAGTAGCTCCCCTTTCACAGCTTCATGGACAAGCATCTCTTGCCTAAACTGAATGGCCTTTGAAAAGGGGCATATAGAAGCAGCTAAAACCTGAAGGGGATAAAAGAATGTTAGTACCTAAGGGAGGAACAAGAGCAAGGGAGAAAGAGGACCCTTACCTAGGCCAAGCCTTCCAGAGTAGTGTCAATGATACCTTCAATGCCCCGAGCACCAACCTAACTGATATCTGCAAGAAACACAAATCTCCCAAGTCACTCCCTAACAATCCACATGTCATCTAACATGGAGACAGTTTGAGTCGCTAGCCTTTTAGAAGTCCCTGCGGTAGGATTTAACGAATAGGGGGAAAGAGGTGTAACCGCCTAAGGAATCTCTGAAGGGACAGTTACCCCAGTAACCTCCGAAGGAGTCACTGACTGGGAAGACGCCATTGGAGGGGTCATCTGTGAGGGGTTTACCAGAGCATTACTCACCCTAGACATCTTAGGTGGAGTAATCCTAGCAGAATAACAAGACTCAACCACTGCTCTATCCACTGCAAAGGAGTAAAGTGTTACCTCACAAAAAAACTAAGTAAAGGAAGAGAATCCTAAGGGAATCAATATACATTTTCTCTTCAAGGAAGAGCCGCCAGGCCTGGAAAAGGGTGCTCCAACCTTAACATTTCCAGTAGGACAGTCTCCAGTTCCACTTTCTTTAAGCATGAGGGTTCCGAAGTCCTTCACAGGATGGGCCTTCATAGCTTACAATTTCCATTCTTGGTCTTTCGAGAGCATCGGGGATCCTGAAGAAATGTGATGAGTATACATTCGGAAAAAAATGAAAGAAAAAGAATAAGAATGGGTATACCAATTCTGTTAAGAGTATCCCATCTTGCTGGTACCAAAGCCCTATCAGCATCTAAAGCCCACTCTTCTCCAACAAACATAAAGCGAGCTTTCCAACTATGGAAATTAGAGCGCAATCTAATAATTAATTTACCTCCCCTCAGAATGTAGTACCAACCACGATTGGGTGGAAAAGTCTCACTCAAATTACAGGCTACACAAAACTCCTTAGAAAAAGCATCATCATGATGAACCTTCCTCCACAGTGCGAGGAATCCCAGCAAAACTCTCCAACCATTTGCCGCCAAGTGCCCTGACGCAAATGAAAAACAATAGAGAATGCGACAAACAAAAGAAGGCATGGGAAATCTTAGCCCAGCCTCAAGCACCTCCTCGTAAATTGCAATATCTCCAGAGGAGTTATCATAGGCAGGCTCACCCATTTCAACTCGACAGCATAGGACCACATGATAAATGCCATAAGTAGAAACAATTCGTTGAATATCAACATCAGTGTTGAGAGTACTAGTAATGGTACTTACTTTAGATTCTTCGTTATCAAAGGCTACCTTTCTTGGGTGTCTACTGTTGTGAGGGCGTGGAAAAACATCGCTTGAGCCACTACTAGGAAATCCTTAGGGGATCTGACTCCATGGAGTTCCACCTGAACGAACCATATCATCCACCACTTGATTGGAATTGTTGCCACCAAAAATACTAGCGCTTCCCGGCATATCAACCTTTGAAGCTACATGTCCAACATCCATCGCCATGTCTAGCCTGTCCAATATCGAAGATCCCGTCGGTGCTGCCCATTCACGCCCAACCGGTGCCACCAGCACTCACCAGGCCGTGCCCAGCGCCCGACGACATCACTATGTGTTCCCTTGGCCGAGCCCAGCCCACGATGCCCTCTCCATGATTAGCGCGCCCACCAACCAATGCTTGCAAGTCACCTCGCCTAGTGCCCAAGGTCGCCTCGCCTGGTGGTGCCTCACCCTCAGCGACCTGAGTCTCCTTGCCTCATCGGCGACGCCCATAATGCCTTGCCTTTGGCGGCTTAGGTCACCTTACCTAGCTCGCCCTCTGGCACCTCACCTTCGCCTCTCTTCACCTCTCCTCTCCAACTCTGACTAGCCCCTTATTTTGCTAGAGTTCATTTGGGCCATTGCATCAACACCGATCGCTCCGTCTCGCATCTCATCTCCTTCACTCAACATCTGAGCGCTCATATCAGGGACAAAGGCAGGAGCCTCACTCATCTTGCTTGAGTTCTTGAGTATCTCAAAAATAAATCCTCTCTTAAGATGAATGGAATGAAGAGAAAAGAAAAACCCCTAATTTATAGTCTAGGGTTTTTGAAATTTTGATAAGAGATAAAATGGGGGAGTTTACAAGGCGAGAGATGTCTTACAAAGATGAGCCAAATCAAGAAAAAAAGGGTCATCAGTCAAAAAGAGTCTCCCTCAGGTAGAATCTAAATTCAGCTAAATGTCCACTTCTGCAAATTTTATTAGACTCGGAGCATTAGGGGGGCAAATGATGGACTAGGCCTATGGGCCCAACTAAGGTTATAAGCCCAGCTTAAATAAAAGGCCCAACTATATGAAACCCAATGGGTTAAGCCCAAAAGAGATCCATGCCTAGTCAGGCTAATTAGGGCTCTAAGAGCTACGTCATCAAGGAGTAGGCAGTGTCATCTCAAGAGCCTCATCCACGTCGCCTTGGAAGAAGCTAACCACGTTGTTGTTAGACCTAGTCTTGAGGAGAGCTCTATAATTATCTCAGCCGTTACGAGGAAGATGTCAGCTCCATCAAGTTAGCTACTTAATCCCTGAAAAAGCACCTCATCCATTAAGAGACACTATAAATTGTAAACACCTCCAATACATGGGGGCATCGATCACATTTTGTATCACTCTCATCTCTCTCATAGTTTGTACCTCCTTTTGCTCTCGCTTGATCTCCTTATTCCCCTGCAGTAATAAAATACACAGGTCATCCTAACCCTTCATAATGGACTAAGTCACATTGACCAAACTACTCTATATTTGTGTCTTGATCATGTTATCTTTCTCTCCTTAATTACTACATTAATCACTAATCACTTAATAGATGGTGCATAAAACCAATTTGTGTACTATCAAAATCCATCTTTTTCTTTTTTGCCCCTTTGGTTTCACCATGCACATACCCTAGTGACACCATGGGTAAGACACAAGCATTGAAATCCACTGCAAAACACAATTGGACCCCACCGCAAACCCCAATTAAATTTGATGATTCCAAGAAAAACCCTAGGTATGAGCTCAGGTAATAAGCTCGGATCAGGAGGTCAGGCAATAACTAGAGCTCAATGATCCAACAAGTAAGGAAATGGAGAAGAGGACAACTAGCTGATGAAAGGCATCCTCATAGCAATGGGGAGCTATAATAAAGGTACATGACACTTAACCAACTAAAGATCTCCCTAAAATCAAGGGAGAACCCATGAATGAAGGGCAAAAATCTCTCTATAGATCCCATAGAGATAGGAATTGGACTATAAATATTGTACAGTGCCTCCATTGAGGGGCAAGTAACCCTAGTATCGTCAAGAACACTCTGTAAGTCATATCCACCGTGAATAAAGATTAAAGGAGAAAGAGACTCCATTGAAGAGTGGACTAACCGAGCTCCTAAACTGGTGAACCACTATAATTACAATGTGTTAATTCCTCAGATCCCCATTGAACCTTAGTCGTAACTCTCACGAGCCTTGCAGCTCAGCTCCATAATCCAAGAATTCTGTTCATCCCCTTGATTATACCATTAGTTTGGCCCCATCTGTGGGAATGATTGTTCTCATTACAAGTACACTGATCCTTCAATAACTGATGGTCTCAACCTGTAATATGAGCAGAAACCAAGTGAATCCCCTGTGGGTGCAAAACCAGTAGGAGAATACTTGCAAACAACATGAAGATCCACAAGATTTCTTCCTCACTATCGATGTCAATCCTCCTATGGTGGATCCTCCTACGAACAACGAGTTGGAGGCCTTCCGCTTGGTCAATCAATGCCTACTAAATTAGAATGAGGAACTCCTGAAGCTTTTACAATGACCACAGGAGAAACAACCAGCCCAAGGAGGCCAGAATGATCCCCCTCACAAGGAACAGTGACATCTCGACCCATTTAGGGAAGCCAACGAAGGAGGATAAAATAGCTAGGCTCCCCAATCTTCTCTGAAGAACAGATACAATGAATAGGTGCAGAGCCGAAGTAATGAGAATGAGAAGAATAACCTTTGCCCAGTCTAGCAGGAGCAAAAAGACCAATATTGGGAGCAGCGCTTCAGAGATATTCAACAAGAGATCAGCCACATGAAGGAGGCCATGAGGAGTAAAACTCTAGTAACCATGGACGCCTTGGTGCAGCAAACTGAGTCCCCATTTACTCTTGGGGTGTTGCATTTTTCCCTCCCATCGAAATTCAGAATGCCGCAGGTAGAAGCTTTTAATGGAACCATAGAACGTATGGACACCTGAATACTTATAAAAACCAAATAGAGTTGCATGGATATCAAGATTCTGTTCATTGTCGCGCCTTTGCCATAACCCTGAAAGGATCAATCTTAGCATGGTTTAACAAGCTCCCCCTGGCCTCAATCTCCTCTTTTAAAGAGCTCTCGATATCCTTTGTGTCTCATTTTATTGAAGCTCAGACATACAAAAATTTAAGCTACCACTTGCTGAATGTGAGGTAGAGACCTCAAGAAAACCTAAGGTCCTATGTTCAAAGGTTTAACTCGGAATCCCTAAAGGTAGACACCCCAGACAAAAAATTTGTACTTACTACTTTCATAGCAGGATTAGGAGTACAATCAAAGGACTTGATGTTCTCCATATCCAAAAATCCTCAAGCAAGTATGACCAAGGTGTTGGCTAAAGCAGAGAAGTATATAAACGGGTAGGAAGCTCTTCTCTCAAAGGTAGGGAGTTTGTATTCACAGAAAGGAAAAGAGAATGAGGAAAAGAAAAGGGATCGAAGTCCCAAGAAAGAAAGAGAAAGAAACAAGTCTCCAAGAAGAGATAGATCTCTCAAAAGAGATAAAGAACGTTCCCGAAAAACGAGGGGAAAAATCAGGGATCGTCTAGGTCCCCCACAGCCTAAGTTGCAGCCGAGGTATGCACCTCAGTAGTATACTCCACTCACTGCCACAATGTCCCAGATCTTGTATGAAGGGTAGAATGAAAAGTTCTTAAGATGGCCTCATCAAATGAAGGCAGATCCAGCGAATAGAGATCCTACAAAGTACTGCGAGTACCACAGAGACCACGATCACCATATTGATGACTGCATTAAGTTGAAGAAGGAGATTGAGTTCTTGATCCAAAGGGGGCAATTGCGTCGTTTTATTGCCCATGATAATTAGAACAGAGCTCTACCATCCCCAATACCTCAGCAGCAAGCCCCTGTGCAGCATCAGCAACCCCTAGGGGAAATCAGAGTAATATCAGGAGGATTTGTAGGAGGAGAGGAATCCAACTCAGCTAGGAAAGCTCACTTGCAAAGAATCAAAGCTGATGAAACACTGGAAGTACATACTGTATCCAAGACTCCATGTTTGGACATACCCATCATTTTCTCAGACTCAGATCTAGAAGGCTTCCAGCATCCCCATGGTGATCCCTTAGTTGTAAGAGCAGTTGTTGCCAACAGAACTATTCGTCGAGTACTGATTGACAACGGGAGCTCTACAGACATCATCTTTGCGCCAGCATTTGATAAGATGGAGATAGGCAGAGAAAAGCTCAAGCCAGTAAATACTCACCTATTGGGGTTCTAAGGAGAAAGGGTACTACCCCTGGGGTCAATATAACTCGTGCTCACAATTGGGGACCCTCCTTGTCAGACCTCCACTTCTGTGAAATTTTTGGTAGTTGATGCACCTTCCGCGTATAATATGCTTCTTAGAAGACCTTCCCTCAACTTAACAAGGGCTATGCCTTCTGATTACCACTTGGTTATGAAGTTTCCTATAAAAAATGGAGTTGGTATGGTCTGAGGAGACCAACGTGTGGCACGGGAGTGCTACATGGCGTCTGTCAAAAGGAAGAAGATCGAAAATATTCAACTGGACGAGCTCGACATAAGGGACGAGTTGGACACTAGACCAACACCATCAGAAAAGCTGGAACCAGTTCAGCTTGACGAAGAACCAATATACCTTGTCTACATAGGATCTAAGCTGAGCATAGAAATTAAAGACCTTCTCATCCAATTCTTGAAGGAGAATATAGGAGTGTTTTCCTAGAAGAAAGAAGATATGAGGGGAATTGACCCTTCAGTCATCTTACACAAGCTCAGTGTGAACCCCGCCAGTAAACCCGTTAAACAGAAGAGGAGAAATTTCACCCCCGAGCGGCAGAAGGCCATTAATGAGGAAGTAAGCAAGCTTCTTCATGCCAAAGCCATCAGAGATGTAGATTATCCTACCTGGTTAGCTAATGTGGTCCTTATTAAGAAGACCAATGAAAAATGGCGTCTCTACATCGATTTTACTGACCTTAATCGTGCTTTCCTAAAAGACAGCTTCTCTCTACCTTGGATTGTCTTGATCGTGAATGCCACCGTAGGGTACGAGCTCCTAAGCTTCATGGACGCATTCTCTGGTTACAATCAGATCAGAATGGATCCCAACAACCAGGAGAAGACCTCCTTTATGACGGAGCAAGGGACATACTGCTATCAAGTTATGCCTTTCGGACTGAAGAATGCAAAAGCCACTTACCAACCCTTGGTAAATCGAATGTTTCAAAAACAAATTAGGAGGGTAACCTGTATAAACGAGGTTTTTCAACACCTCTCCTCAAGTGTGTAGGAGACGAGGACGCAAACTATATACTTAGAGAGGTTCATGAGGGAGTATGCAGTAACTATATTGGAGCCCAGCCTTTGGCAGAAAAAATTTTTGGGCAAGGATACTACAGGCACACTATGCTCAAAGATGTTATAGACGTGGTTAGGAAGTATAGGGTCTGCCAACTATATGCCAATATCCCCCATTGCCCACCAGAGCTCCTAACAATAGTAGTAATCCCTTGGCCATTCCAACAATGGGGCTTAGATATTCTTGGGCCCCTTCCAATGAGTGTAGGGCAGTGCAAGTTCGCCATTGTTGGGTAGATTACTTCACCAAATGGGCAGAGGTGGAACCTTTGACAACAATCATAGAGCGGAAAGTGCAGAGCTTCGCTTGGAAGTCCATAATTTATAGATTTGGAATTCCAAGAGCAATCGTCTCCGACAATGAAAGACAGTTCGATAACCCAAAATTCAAAAAGTTTTGTGTTGAGTTAGGGATAAAAATTATTTTTTGGCTCCTGCTCATCCTCAATCCAACAGGCAAGCAGAAGTCACCATTCGAACCACAAAGGTAGCCTTGAAGACTAAGCTAGAGGATCAAAAAGGAAACTGGGTGGAGTAGCTCCCCGAGGTGTGGGCTTACAGAACCACAGCCAGGACAGCTACACAAGAAATGCCATTTGCCTTGGCCTTCGTAACAAAAGTTGTGGCGCCTGTTGAAGTTGAGCTCCCATCTCCTAGGGTCGAGTTTGTAGATGCAGAACATAACGATGAAACGCTTCTGCTCAACCTCAATCTATTGGATGAAAAGAGAGACAAAACCCTATACCATATAAAGAGTTATCGGAGGAAGACAGCTAAGTACTATAATCGGAAGGTAAGGCACAGAAGTTTCAAGGCAAGGGATTTAGTGCTAAAAAAGCTTCTACTTGCATGAAAGGACCCCTCCCATGGAAACCTGGGTCCTAATTGGGAAGGTCCTTATATCATGTCAAGGGTAGTTAGGCCTAGTAATTATGAGTTGCAAACCGTGGAAGGGAAGATCTTACCTTATTCATGGAACTCAAAACATCTTTAAAGGTTTTTTCAGTACATTTTTTCTGTAGTAAAGTCATTTCAATAAAGCAGCAAGATTTTGGTTCACTCTTGTGTGTACCCTTGGAATAGCTAAAAAACTAACGATGAGCTTTTCAGCTTATAAATTTAAGATCAGTTCCTCAGCTCATGAAAAAAAATGAGCTCTTCGGCCCATAAAAGTAGGATGAGCTCTTCAGCTCATAAAATAACGATGAGCTTTTCAGCCCATAAAAGTAAGATGAGTTCCATAGCTCATAAAATAATGATGAACTCTTTGGTTCATAAAATTAAGATGAGCTCCTCAGCTCATAGAATAACGATGAGCCCCTCTGCTCATAAAATAATGATGAGATTTTTGGCTCATAAAATTAAAATGAGCTCCACAGCTCATAGAATAACGATGAGCCCTTCAACTCATAAAATTAAGATAAGCTCTTTAGCTCATAAAATAAGATGAGCTATTCAGACTCATAAAAACATGATGAGCTCCTCAGCTCATAAAAATCATGATGTGTTATCTGGCTCGTAAGATTATGATGAGCTTCTCAAAACCATAAAGTGAGGAGCCATCCATAGGCACATATGGAAGAACAAAGAATTAACACAGCAAACTCGCAGCTTAAAAGCACATATAAAAGCGAACGTTTAGCAACAATTGAGAGGAAGTTATAAAGCAGTTTGAAGAAATCTATCTTTAGAGGAACAAAGATGAAAAGATGAAGCATTCTACATTCTCCTAAGTCTCTCCTTCAACATTGCTATTTCTTCCTCCAACAAAGCGTTTGCATCCTGAAAACAGACATTCTCTTCTTTTAGCTCATCTCTCTCTTTCTCTGTCTCTGAAAGAAGATGCATAAGTTTCTGCCCAGCTGAAGAGAATAGAACTGCTCCCAGTGAAGAAGAGTCACTAGTGGAGCCACTCCTCTTACGTTTTCTGGAAGATGTACCAACGCCTTCATCCTTATCCGATTCAGAAGGATAGGAATCAGGGGAGTCAGGAAAAGAAACAAAATCCATAGCAGCTCTCACAGCGCTGAACAAAAAGAGGTTGTCTGATGTCATCAACTCAAGAAAGGACATAGGCTCAGTGTGGACTATCTGTTCAACTTTCATCGCCTCCACCAGATCCAAGTCAGGGGCACCTACAAAGCAAAACAAAAAAAATTTCGATGAGGACATGCCATCATAGAGCCTAGCCAGCAAACGCAATCAAGACACTTACCTATATTAGAATAGCTCCTCTAGGACCGAGGAACCCTGCACTCTTTGTAGTACAGCTCAGTGGACCCCCAAGAGTCCCCATAAACAAAAAAGAAATGTCGAGCCCATCCCTCTGGAGGAGAAGGAAGATCAAGGACTAGATGTCACAATTTAAAGTGCCTCCACCGANACTCTTTGGTTCATAAAATTAAGATGAGCTCCTCAGCTCATAGAATAACGATGAGCCCCTCTGCTCATAAAATAATGATGAGATTTTTGGCTCATAAAATTAAAATGAGCTCCACAGCTCATAGAATAACGATGAGCCCTTCAACTCATAAAATTAAGATAAGCTCTTTAGCTCATAAAATAAGATGAGCTATTCAGACTCATAAAAACATGATGAGCTCCTCAGCTCATAAAAATCATGATGTGTTATCTGGCTCGTAAGATTATGATGAGCTTCTCAAAACCATAAAGTGAGGAGCCATCCATAGGCACATATGGAAGAACAAAGAATTAACACAGCAAACTCGCAGCTTAAAAGCACATATAAAAGCGAACGTTTAGCAACAATTGAGAGGAAGTTATAAAGCAGTTTGAAGAAATCTATCTTTAGAGGAACAAAGATGAAAAGATGAAGCATTCTACATTCTCCTAAGTCTCTCCTTCAACATTGCTATTTCTTCCTCCAACAAAGCGTTTGCATCCTGAAAACAGACATTCTCTTCTTTTAGCTCATCTCTCTCTTTCTCTGTCTCTGAAAGAAGATGCATAAGTTTCTGCCCAGCTGAAGAGAATAGAACTGCTCCCAGTGAAGAAGAGTCACTAGTGGAGCCACTCCTCTTACGTTTTCTGGAAGATGTACCAACGCCTTCATCCTTATCCGATTCAGAAGGATAGGAATCAGGGGAGTCAGGAAAAGAAACAAAATCCATAGCAGCTCTCACAGCGCTGAACAAAAAGAGGTTGTCTGATGTCATCAACTCAAGAAAGGACATAGGCTCAGTGTGGACTATCTGTTCAACTTTCATCGCCTCCACCAGATCCAAGTCAGGGGCACCTACAAAGCAAAACAAAAAAAATTTCGATGAGGACATGCCATCATAGAGCCTAGCCAGCAAACGCAATCAAGACACTTACCTATATTAGAATAGCTCCTCTAGGACCGAGGAACCCTGCACTCTTTGTAGTACAGCTCAGTGGACCCCCAAGAGTCCCCATAAACAAAAAAGAAATGTCGAGCCCATCCCTCTGGAGGAGAAGGAAGATCAAGGACTAGATGTCACAATTTAAAGTGCCTCCACCGAAAACAACTAAAGCATGGGACCTCATCCTCTTCAAGATCAAAAAAGTAAAGAAACTCGGCTACTGTGGGAAACGCACTATTGTCCCGTAAGCGCCAGAAGAGGAAAAAGCTAATCATGGTGGCCCATCCCTTGAAGGAGAGACGAGAAGGACATAAGCCATAGTAAGCCAGGATAAAACCAATAGAGGGGTGAATGGGAAGACGCAGGCCCATCTCCAAAGCTCCGTTGAAGAAGCAAGTCTCCCCTAGAGGAAGATAGTTGCAAGGCTCGTCAGGCAATGGAATTCGCAGGGATATCTCCAAGTCAGAAAAGAACTGCTTCTTGATACCCTCCAAGTCATAAGATGTCATCGTTGAAGGGACTAAGTAGCGAGAATGCCACTTCTGTTCGATCCCAAAAGACATTCGTTCCTTAAACAGAGAAAAGAGGGGGCAGCCATCAAAAACTCAGAAAAGGAAAAAAGCAAAGGACGGAAAACCTTCAAAATTCAAAGGAAGACAACAAGAAAATCTAAGAAGTCATGGAAACCCTGTAAGGACAATGGGTTTTAGGGAATCTCAGAGTTGGCGAACCCTTGGGTTTCCAAATTAAGAAAGAAGTTACTTTTTCGGAAGGTAGTTAGGCATGAAAAACAAGGTACCCTCAACTTCATCCTTGCTCTTTTGTTAAGTCCTGGAAGCCTAGGTCGTATCAAAAAGACCTTTGCGCATAGTTACATGACTCTATGCTAGTTTAAGCCTAGGGGCAAAAGTTATTGAAAGGCAGTGGCATAAGAGATTCCAACTCGGGGCTCAATTGCTACCATAAGAGATTCCAACTCTGTAGGAAGGGAGCATGGAAATTGATCCTCTTGATGACCCTAACACAGAAACAAAAGAATTCTTGATATTTGACATTGTTATCCAAAGCAGAGAACTTTGTCCAGTATACTTCTTGTCACTATGGGGGAGGTCAAGTTTTCCATCCATTAGCCCTTTAAAAGCACCAGATAGCAGAAAAGAGCTCTCCAGGGGTAGAGCCTCTTGATAATTCTCTAGATCAACCGTCCTCTAGGCGAGTCTACATCAAGAGAGACCAAACCCTCATGCGTAAGACCTCAATTGGGTATATAATCAGCTTGCTAGCTATTCCCAAACTTGTTTGTTTCAAGGAGATCTGAAGGACCCCTTGAAGCAAGGGGGCAAGGACAGATAAAGCAATGCAAAGCAATGAGCACAGTAACTCAGTAACAGGAAGACAGGAAAAAATAGGAAGTTTTGGTCTTTAGAAAAAAAAAGACAGGAAGAGCTCCTAAGACTCCGCAGGAGCTAGAGAAGGGGAACTCAACAGCTCAGCAGATGATAAGGCAGGAAGATCAGTAGCAGAGGCCTGTGGTATGTCAACAATTGAAGTTTCTGAAGAAGAGATGCTTGGAGGTACAGTGACAAAAGGTTTTGGGAGCTCAAGACGAAGTGGAAGGATAGGGGCTGCAACTCCAGCTGCTGATAAGCTCAAGGCCAGAGCTCTAGAAACGAGATCAACAGAAAAGAAGGCAACCTCAGAGGTAACAGTAGGAGCAGCAAGGAGCTCAGAAGTGGTGGGAGAATAGACGGCATCAGTAGTAGAATCCACAGACGTAACCAGGGAAAGAGAAACATCCTGAGCCAAGACCTCAGTACTCAAAATAGACCTCATAATGCCTTCAAGAGCTGTCTTAGGAGCAGAAGAGGACTTAGCACTGACCTCAGGATTCTTCAATAAGGATCTCAAAATTAAAATTCAGACCGGGATAGGTGTCTTCAGCCTTGTCCTAGAAAACGAGCCATCCAGTAGCCCACTGGGTAGTAACATCGTCTGCAAGCTTGGCAATCAGATCATCTTTCTCCTTATTGGTAGTCCTTTGCACCTCGAATTCTTTCTGAAGAACGTCACTCATTCTTCTGCTAAAACATCATCCTCTGCACCTCGAATACTTTTGGCAGTCCTCTGCTAAAATATTATACTCATTCTTCATATGCCTAAAGAAAGCCAGAGCATCAAGGGACTCCTTACTAGCCTTGATCCAATCATCGGTCATTTGCTGAAGGTCTCCCTTTGTCTTTCTGAGGTCCTCGTGGGTTGTCCTACCCTTAATCTCGAGTTTCTCCTTCTCAGCCTCTAGGGTCTTCATAGCAGAAGTCTGCCTCTCAACCTGAGCCCGTAAGTCTTGAACCTGGGCTTTAAAGTCATTATTCTCAAAGGACAGCTTGGCAGCCTTGAGCACAAAAGCCCTGGAAGCCTTAGTCGAGCCCTTCAAAACGTCAATTCTCTTCAATAAGCCACTCACATGAATGGCCATCTGGAAGCAAACACAACCAAAGAGCTAAAGTGAGCATGAGGAAAGGGGGAAAGGCGAAGGAAAAATCTAAGAAATTAAGAACCCACCCAAGTAGTGCCAAACAAAGCAGTGGAAATGGAGGTCCCGAGGGGCATGGTTGCAACCTTTTTTATGTTAGACTCTGGGATAATAGAGGCAATGGCTTCTGTAGTACGCTTTATATTGTCGATAAGGGAGCCTCCACTTGTCTCAACTTTGGGGAGCTTCCCTATCTCATCCTTGGAACCCTTGGTAAGCTACTGAAAGGGCTTCTCAGGAGGGCAAGGAGGACAAGACCCAGGTAAGACACGAGTGACCATCTCCAAAGCTTTCTCAACCTCAGCTGAGGAGGGAGAGATGGGGACTATACTCTGTTCAGGAGTTCCTCCAGAGGCAAACAACTTAGTCTCAAGGGAAGATGGGGACTATTCAGTTTTCTAGGAGCTCGTAGGCGATAGAAATGCCACTTGAGACACTTGGAGAGAGGTAAGAGGTGCTTCCAACCTCGATACTTTGGATGGGAAAGTTGGGTCACTCCCAAAACTGACTTCAGCCTTGTACTTATTACCACTCTGAGTTTTCCTTATCAAATCCACCTTAGCTTTGCGATCCTTCATGGTGGGCTCCATCGATGAAGAACCTAAGAAGCACAGGATAAATGGGTTAGAAAAAAAAGAAAGGAAAAGGAAGGTTAGAATAGGAAAGAGCCAAAGGCAGAAAAACTACCTATAATTCCTTCAACTCCTGCAACGGAAAAAGGGATGAGGGTTTCAATCCTCACCTCAGGAGGGCTGAAACCCATTCTGGTGAGATCGGAATGATTAATTAGACTGGAGTACCTCTCAAATTTTCTGTCTCTGAAGGTGAGTAGAACCCTTGTGTCCTCTACTCCTAGCTCAGGACGAACACCTAGAACAGCCAAAGAAATAAGCTCAGTAGCTATGGCGAAAAGAAGATAGGAAGGCCTTGTTATGAGACCTTAAGCTTACTAAGGTTATCTAGACTCGCCCAAGAGCGTGGGATTGGAAGTGAATCAAAGGCGTCATTAGGGTCAAATTCCCACGCTTTTCCTGACACAAAGAAAAACTATTTTTTCAGTGCTTATAAGAGTTGGGCAGGGCAGTAATCAGGGCGGAGATATTCACCCGTTTGGCAATGTATAGAAGGTCGTTTAGGTTGAATTTTACGTTAAAGAATTTTATGAGCAGTGGAATACTAGGGGTACCAAGTTCTTTTGCTTGAAAAAGACTAGGAGGCCCACCAGCACCCCCCAAAAGTTAGGAGAGATCTGAGCAGGACAGACATTGAAATGTTGAAGAACTGACTTGATAAAGGGGTGCACAGCGAACCTAAGCCCATTCTCAAGAGAAGCAACAAAAAAGCAGGTTTTATCGAGAACCTCAATGTTATAACGAGTGAGTTCATCTAGGAAAGCCGAAGCGAGCAGCTATGACTTTTATATAGGGAGGAGAGACCTCACTAGCGCCTACAAGTTCTACAACTCTAGAACCTATACCCTTAGCACTACCCGAGATCCCTAAGCCACTCACCTTGGTCTTACCTTTATTGGCGGTCTTGGGCAATGGAGAGGGTGAGAAGGGAGGCTCCTCAATATTTTCCTCAGTATCCACAGAGCCAACACTCCCACCAACTCAGAGGCATTTAAAGCTACTGGTACGTGGGACTTTGAAATGGGGAACGTGCGTGAGAACACAAGGAAGGAAATGATTTCTTGTAACCGTCAAAAATCTATTTGCACGACTATCGAGATTGATGGATAGAGGTCTACTTCGGCCCAGCCCTAATACAGCCCTAGTCCAAGCCAACTTAGACCACGGGCTGAGGGGCAACTGATGATACCAATAAAAACTCTAGGTATAAGCTCAGGAGAGGAGCTCAGGTAATGAGTTCGAATTAGGAGGTCAGGCAATAACCAAAGTTCAACGATCCAACAAGCAAGGAAACTGGGAAAAGGAAAGCTAGCTGATGAAAGGCATCCTCAAGCAATGGGGAGCTATAATCAAGACACATGACACTTAACCAACCAAAGATCTCCCTAAAATCAAGGGAGAACCCATGAATGAAGGGCAAAAATCTCTCTACAAATCCCATAGAGATAGGAATTGGACTATAAATATTGTACAGTGTCTCCATTGAGGGGCAGGCAACTCTAGTATCGTCAAGAACACTCTGTAAGTCATATTCACCGTGAATAAAGATTAAAGGAGAAGCAGACTCCATTGAAAAGTGGATTAACTGAACTCTTAAGTTGGTGAACCACTATAATTACAATGTGTTTATTCCTCAGATCCCCATTGAACCTTAGTCACAACTCTCACGAGCCTTGCAGCTCAAGTCCATAATCCACAAATTCTCTTCATACCCTTGATTACACCATCAAAATCCCACCGCAAAATGCAACAGCCACCCTAACGGGGACGACCGTAACACCATCGAACAAACTTCGTAGGGATTCGATTAGAGAGAGGGAACACCGACTAGGTAGCGATGCATTCAGAGACAGAACATGAGCGGTTCGCGATGACCAGTAATAATGTGAGTGATTGACGCAGAACAGAGATGTGCAAAAGAAAAAGAAGATGACGTAGTCTACTACAGATCTGGCATCAAAAGCAACGATTTAGGCGTTAATGCTCTCTACGATAGTTTGGTATATCAAGGGTATACTGGTACTTAAAAACAATAATAATAGTTTGGTACTTTTGGCTAATTTTTGCTCAAAACGTTTACATGATCTATACTACATAATAAAATTAGAGTCTTTTTATATTTTGTAAAAAAAATTGGGACTTTATTTAATTGTGGCCTCAAAGGGATCGCTTTGATAGCCTTAAGCTCTAGCCGGCCATGTCCGTACGTACCTAGTGAAGGCTTAAACGCTCGGGTCGGAACACATCAAAGTAGTCTCAAACTCGTAAACTGGTTTTAACTGAGATTTTACTAACGAAATAAAGTAAATCTTGAGTCTTTGACTATTTATTCCCCTACCTGCCTATCCTAAAATGTCTCTCAGTCAGTCAGAGAAGTTATAGGCAATGTGGGAAATTTCTCATGCAAAACTCTATTGACTAGGTAAAACAAAATGGATATAGAATGAAAAAAAAATACAGAAACATACAACAATTTAAACTACTAGATAATCTATAACCGAATGGAGATAATAAAACTAATCTTCACAGTGTTCTTCTACTTCTCTTCTATCTTCTTTAGACATGGCTGAAAATCCAGGTCCCATAGAAACAGTATCAGTCACAGTTACTGAAGAACAGTGTATATCTAAAGAAGAAAACCCTGAGCCTGCAATGGCGAGAGCTAAAGCAATTCCAATGAATCATATCATACTTCCNTCAGGAGAGGAGCTCAGGTAATGAGTTCGAATTAGGAGGTCAGGCAATAACCAAAGTTCAACGATCCAACAAGCAAGGAAACTGGGAAAAGGAAAGCTAGCTGATGAAAGGCATCCTCAAGCAATGGGGAGCTATAATCAAGACACATGACACTTAACCAACCAAAGATCTCCCTAAAATCAAGGGAGAACCCATGAATGAAGGGCAAAAATCTCTCTACAAATCCCATAGAGATAGGAATTGGACTATAAATATTGTACAGTGTCTCCATTGAGGGGCAGGCAACTCTAGTATCGTCAAGAACACTCTGTAAGTCATATTCACCGTGAATAAAGATTAAAGGAGAAGCAGACTCCATTGAAAAGTGGATTAACTGAACTCTTAAGTTGGTGAACCACTATAATTACAATGTGTTTATTCCTCAGATCCCCATTGAACCTTAGTCACAACTCTCACGAGCCTTGCAGCTCAAGTCCATAATCCACAAATTCTCTTCATACCCTTGATTACACCATCAAAATCCCACCGCAAAATGCAACAGCCACCCTAACGGGGACGACCGTAACACCATCGAACAAACTTCGTAGGGATTCGATTAGAGAGAGGGAACACCGACTAGGTAGCGATGCATTCAGAGACAGAACATGAGCGGTTCGCGATGACCAGTAATAATGTGAGTGATTGACGCAGAACAGAGATGTGCAAAAGAAAAAGAAGATGACGTAGTCTACTACAGATCTGGCATCAAAAGCAACGATTTAGGCGTTAATGCTCTCTACGATAGTTTGGTATATCAAGGGTATACTGGTACTTAAAAACAATAATAATAGTTTGGTACTTTTGGCTAATTTTTGCTCAAAACGTTTACATGATCTATACTACATAATAAAATTAGAGTCTTTTTATATTTTGTAAAAAAAATTGGGACTTTATTTAATTGTGGCCTCAAAGGGATCGCTTTGATAGCCTTAAGCTCTAGCCGGCCATGTCCGTACGTACCTAGTGAAGGCTTAAACGCTCGGGTCGGAACACATCAAAGTAGTCTCAAACTCGTAAACTGGTTTTAACTGAGATTTTACTAACGAAATAAAGTAAATCTTGAGTCTTTGACTATTTATTCCCCTACCTGCCTATCCTAAAATGTCTCTCAGTCAGTCAGAGAAGTTATAGGCAATGTGGGAAATTTCTCATGCAAAACTCTATTGACTAGGTAAAACAAAATGGATATAGAATGAAAAAAAAATACAGAAACATACAACAATTTAAACTACTAGATAATCTATAACCGAATGGAGATAATAAAACTAATCTTCACAGTGTTCTTCTACTTCTCTTCTATCTTCTTTAGACATGGCTGAAAATCCAGGTCCCATAGAAACAGTATCAGTCACAGTTACTGAAGAACAGTGTATATCTAAAGAAGAAAACCCTGAGCCTGCAATGGCGAGAGCTAAAGCAATTCCAATGAATCATATCATACTTCCATTAACCATTCTCTCTCTTCTTCTCTCTCTTCCAGTTCTTTCCTCAGTGGTATGGCTACTATACAATCGTCAATACGATTGTGAAGACCTCCTGAGATTGCCAAAGCTACAAGTTGGCATTGTCATTGGCCTGATCTTCCTCTTCGTTGTCAGTAATGTTGTAGTCTACCTGAGATCTCGATTTCCAGTCCCGGGACTTCTCTTGGTTATGTTACCACTGACAGTGATGCTTACCGTAGGTCTTGCCCTTGTTGGAGCATACAAGATGGAGTCTGGGACCATACAGGGTTCACCTATGTGGCTCAAAATGAAAGTGCTTGACAACAACAACAATTGGAACAACATCAAATCTTGCATATATGACACAAGAACATGTGAAGATTTGATCTCCAGATCGTATACAGTCAAGGCTTACGATTTCACGAGGAGTAAATTGTCCTCCATTGAGGTAACATCATGCACATAATTGTTTAATTTCCTGTTTTATAATTTATTAGATTGACTTACTTGAGATGCTAAGTGAGATAATCTTTAATCAGCAATAGGGACCTACTTAATTTGGCACATGTGGGGTGAATTGTGGTGTAAATCCCAAGAAGCTTAAGATGAAGAAGAAAAATTCAGTTCTCTTAATCCAGAGTAGGGTTGACCATTCTACACAAGACCCACGAGTACTATACAAAATCGACAAAGAATGAACCTATTTGAACCCAGTTTTAGTAGATTTGGACGATAAAAGAGTAGACTCATTAAATCCGTCAAATATATGGATTGACATAAATCCGGTTAAACATGACACGAATCCAACCAAATATGTTAAAACACAACTTATATACGCTATGAAATTGACACGATATAATTTGAATACAATATGACTTGAATACGAATCCAATTACACATGATTTTTAATGGATCGGGTATGATTTGAATAAATTTTGGTAGAATTCGCCTATTAACAGCTCTAATCCAGAGGCATGAGTGCAGAGATAGATTGCCTTGAGAAATAACCTCGGGGTAGGCGGTTTCAACCCCCACCATAGGCATAAGGGTAACCTTATGGGGATTTCCTCGAACGTGTCTATGGTACGTGTGTTTGGGCGCTTGGGCGCACACAAGATTTGTCCATCTTAATTATGGATTGGGTTTTCTTGTCATCAAATAATTTTACACTACGTTAATTTGCCATGCTTATGAAACAATGGTTTAGGTTTTCCCAAGAAATTAACCAAGTGACCTCCCACTGCGATGTTTAACCATGTGATTGGTTGTGTATATATGTATATCAGGATGTGATTATTTTCTTGCATACACAATTAAACTTTGTTTAGAGTTTCTAATACCAATCATAAAATAAATGTGTATTACGGACAAACGTTGATGAATCAATTAGATTATTCAATTTTAACATACATGTCACATGTTCAGGCAACATAAATTATCTATCTCCAAGTAGAGTTGAGATTGTTTGTCTCTAACTTTCTCTAGACCCAATGATGCGAAGGCTGTGCAATGGCCTGTCCATATGTGCTAAATTCATCATTATTTCATAGAGATGAAGTTTAAGTAAAATATAGCAGATTTCACCGTGAATGTAAGTCCAAACACAGTAACACGATGAAGGTCGTGCGGCCTGCAATGCGGCCACATCACCACAATTCAATTTTGCGTGAACCGAAAACCTAAAAGTTGCAAGGATGATGGGACCGTTTCTTGGCTACAAAATTCCTATCGTCCGACCATGTTTGCATGCAATGCTTACAATCTGTACATCATTAATTACTTATGCATATATAAATGTTTTCTCGTTTGCTACTGTTTTTTCAGTCTGGGTGTTGCAAACCACCCTCAAATGGAGTATGTGAACGCCACATTTTGGATAAAAGGCGAATCAGTGGACTATAGCTTGAATCCATATGACAGTGACTGCGATTTGTGGCAAAACGAAGAAACAGTATTATGCTACGACTGCCATGCTTGTAAAGAGGGGTTTCTAAGAACACTGCTAGGCAAATGGATGATGCTCGGGGTTTTCCTAGTTGTTATGTCTTTGTTGCTCATAATTTCTCATCTCTTGCTATTCGTCGCAACAATGTGGGAACAGTATGGAGGATAGAAGATTTGGGAGGGCTCTAATTCATATTTCAGCTTCTTGTTGGTCTCTTTTTCATTCGTTCAAACTTCAAAATTGTACATATTCAATGATTCTTGATTTGTTCTGTTGGCATCTTTAATAAGCATGATTGATTTAATAGTGATGGTCTTTTTTTGGGTATAAGAACATCAACTACAACAATCGGGGTTGGCCACGTTGTGCTATCAATGATAGAAACCTAGCATACAATCAATGTTATATGGGTCGGTGGTGCCCAAGTTCTTCGTGTTACTACATAATGAATCATTACATTTTTACTAATGTTCCGTTTGGTAAGAATGATGAAAAATAGGAAGGATACACTTTCCTTCCTTTGTATTTGATTGAATGGATGAAAAATAAAAATAATTATTATATATATTTTTTTTGTGCTGGCTAAGACTAGGGGTGACAATCGAGTGGAGTCGTGTCGTGTCAAATTCGTGTTGAGTCATTACGAGTTTGTGTCGAATATTAGTCAAACCTAATTTAACTCATTTAATTAATTGTGTTATGTCGAGTTACAAGTTGGTCATTTTATTTTCGTATCGAGTTCAAATCGTGTCATCATGTTAAGTCGAAAATTTTCAACATTAATTAAGATGGAAAAAATATTTTTTTTAATTTAAATTTTTTATTTTTTTAAAATATATATATATTTTTTACCATTGCATTTTTATATGAAATTAATATATACATAAGATATGTAGACAAATAAGATATATCTCAATACAAATAATTAACTTTTCATCAACTTTCTTTCCGATTTTTGAGAGATTAATTTTGGTGAGTTGGAAGGAAAGTTAATTCATCCACTTTTCCATCCTTCCTACTTTCCTTCCTTATCAAACATGATGTTTTATTTATCTTTTTAACTTTTTATCCTTCCACTTTTCTATCGTATCAAACGGAGTATAAGTGATGAATGTGGTAATATGATAAATATTACCGGTGGTAAAATGATTGAAGATCTCTTCCCCCCCCCCCCCCCCCCCCC
>CAUOFW020005724.1:1029756-1072096 GCA_963454935.2 Ilex paraguariensis
CCCCCCCCCCCCCCTCCCCCTTTTGTTGATCTTTTCTACAGTGACATGTGGAACTTGATACGCACATATCATTTTTACTGATAATATGTGACATTTTTTGTCAAGTTTTTAATAAAACAAAAATTCGCACAAAATCATTTACGCACTAAGGTGATAATCATTGTGAATTTTAAGGTTGAAAGTATACTTAACCCAAAAAAAAAAAAATGCGGCCAATACTTGTTAGAATAATCAGGGTGAAAAATGGACTCAATTTCAATTTGTTCCTTAAACTATTGAATCTTTAATATTATCTTCTCAACTGCTCAAATTATTTTGCAATGTCTCAATCACAAAACGTCTGCTATCTTTTTGGACGGACATTACCGACATGTTGGAAAAAGTGAGAAAAATTAGGTAATTTAGAGGATAAAATGAAACAATTTTCCATTTAACATATAATAGATGATAATAATTGGGGTGAAGTAAAACTAATCACATAGTTGAAGGTGGAATGTAAAAAATATTATAGTTGAAGGGACAATATGAAAAAGGTAACATAGTTGAGGGTTAATGTGTAATTTGTCCCAAAAAAAAAAAAAAGAACTCAAATAGGCTATTCGAAAAGAGTTTAAATTATATCCGACTTAACCAAAAACGAAGAGGTTTCCAATCAACCAATGGATGATAAACACGTCAGCGAAATATAGTAAAAGTCAGAAATAGATGTGTGACATTCATACCAACTTAATTAGAAGTGGGTCCCAATTTGCATTAGTTTTGGGTTACTTCAGTGTGGTTAGGGTTACACCAACAAATTCGAAATGGGTTGTCATTGTTTGCTTCTGATTCTCCGGCAATCCTCTCCGGTTGCAATAATCTTCTACGTCGTCCTCAAGTATTTCCTCTAGTATTCCCTCTCCAACAGATTTTACTGTACTTGCTCTTGTGACCACACATCGCACAATTTAAAAGATCTGCCTTTGCATTGACACATTTCTTCTTATAGCAATCTAGTCCAGAATTATCCATTGAAAGACAAATTTTAAAGAAATTTATTACAAGTATAATCGATTAGCAGAATTTGATGACTCAAAAATGTTAGAATACATATTTGATTGGGCATAGTCAGGGAAGATAAGGGTTTTATAGAGACATTGGCTGGAAAATTGATAATAGGAAACTGGAGTTAACTCTTGAATAATTTGGTGGTCTTAAATCAAAGTAACTACATAAAAATTACTTTCACATCTTCCTGAAAGAAGAATTTAGTTCGATTTGCAGTGAATAAAATTTGGCCGGACATGTGGACAGTTAAGTTTGGTATTGGAAGAGTGCGAGTGCTGGAGAATATGAGTGTCATCCCTTTTTTGGTGGAGCTGTTTATACCCAAAAATAGCAAGATATGAGAGTGACACGTGGAACCAATCTGACAGTTACAAGGGAGTCTATGAGAGTGCACAATCGATAGGATGGTTAGAAGAATATGACTCTTGCAATCTTGAGAAACGAAAAAATGTGACATTATGAGCCGTCAGTTAAAAAAGGTTCAGCAAACATTCTTGTGTCTCAAGGGATAATGTCATGATCACAAGTTGTAGCCAAAAAAAATGGATAAACGATTGAGAGTCATTTTTATAAATAATAGAGGTTAGGCTACTGGAAAGAGATCCCACGATCAAACACAAATACTCTCCACAAAGATAGTATCTTTTTACTTAATCCTTACTTCCGAGCAACCTTTGTTTTTCTCACTCCAGTGATCTTTTATTGCTTTTATTTAATGTTAAGTCCAGTATTCAATTCATCCTCTAGATTCGAATTTAATTGTTACTTTGCATTCCCACTATTTACTTTCAGTAATATTCACATGTCTTTGATCGGTGAGATTATTTAAAGTCCTTGAAGCTCCAAGGCATAGAAAAGAACCTAGAAATAACCTGACGTCTCACTACAATCACCGGAATAGGCACAATTTAGAACCTCACATCAGTTCGAATAGGTAAGGTTATACATGTTTGGATTTTAAATCCACTTGGACTTTATCACACCCGTAATCCGAAAATACATCAAACATATTTTTGAGCATGCCTGATGAGACCATCAGAGTGATAGCATGGCCACGAGGTAAGGCCAAGATTGGCTCATCTGAAGTGCCTCTAGTGCACAAAGTTATGGAAGAAAGCAGGCATGACATTCCCAACCTGTAGGAAAAAAGAGAATCGCGAATCCAACTCAAAGCCAGAGGCCTCCATCAAGGCTGTTTCGTATGACTTCTCATAGCATCTCTCCAGTTTTATCCAAGGCTTGGGGGACTTGATCAAAGAAGAATTTGGTGCCACCAGACAAGTACTTTAGTGGATAGCAGACAGTCTAAGTTGTCCAAGGTGTAGGAGACAACCATTGTTTCCCCCTATGTAGGTGGCTCCAGTCAAAGCACCACAACCAGTGCTTCCTTTGTATATGCCGCCTCATAGGGCATAGCAGGCCAAGAATGGCCTCAGGAGCAACAACAATCCTCTTTTTGAGGAAGAGATGACCCCCAATCCCAAGGTTAGGGGGCAATAAAGGTAACCACCGATCGTTATTCCAATGGCACCCTAGGTGATCATGGATAGGAACCAACTGTATGAAATCATTCAAGAACACGTCGACCCCATGATGAGAAGACTAATTAGGCTAACATGTCGTAAACTTCATCCCGAATGGTGGACAGGGACTATGAGTATCCGCGGGGGTATAAAGTTTCATTGATTGCTAAATTTTTGGGTGAAGATGGTCAGTCGAATGTGGAACTCATTGGCCCCTTCACCGTTTAGTGTGATGAAGCTGGAGCTAACAAATTCCTGAAGTTGAGGCCATTTTCCAATTCCTTAATAGGATCGGCCTTCAAGTGTTACAATGATTTGCTGCCCAATTCTGTGTTAGGTTGGCAACAACTCAAAGACAAATTTCACACTTAATTTTACCGCACTGAGCCAGTAGTTGCCATGGCCGATTTGGCCAAGTTGTACCAGATGACTAGAGAAATGGCGAAGCAATACATTGTGTGGTTAAAAAAAGCTAGGAACCGATGCAAGTTGGTGCTGTCCAAGATGGAATATCTGTGGATTACACAAAATGGTTTGAGGTTTGAGCTTCGAAAGAAGTTCGAAGGGATGGATTTCAAAGAACTTTTCGAGCTGGTCAAGCAAGCCACACGATATGAGCATATCTTGCGCAAAAAGCTGGACTGAAGAAACGCGTCCAAATGAACATACTATAGAGTTCCCAACATTGAGATCTTTATGGTTGAGACAGATCAAGAGTTAGAGGTGAACATAGTTGAGATCGTGGTGAGTCGACCGTACATTTGTAATGCTTTAACTAAAGCCTCCAGAGAATTAAGCACAAGCCGCAACGAGTGTTGACAAAGGCACAAGCGACAGAAGCGGTTGAAAGTTTGACTTTGACATTTCAAAAGCTAATCAAATTTTTGATCATCTACTTGCTAATGGAATTATCAAGTTGTCGCTTGGTCATAAGATCCTATCGGTCGCAGAACTGAATAATAAGACTACTTGATTTATTTTACCTCAAGGGGTGTTTCGTTTGAAGGGTATGTTGGAATGTATCTGAGTGCCAAGCGTGGTGTAACCTCAAAATTATGGTGATACAATAGTTGCTCCACAAGCACAAGGAGGCTTATGTGTCATGTATTAACTCTAAAAAAGTTTCAAGGTCGTCTCCTTAGGGAAGGTCAAGATGAAGTGTTTCAACAATGATTTTGAAAATAAAAATAAAAATTAGTTCTTTGAAAATGTTTGTGAATCATGAGATTCGAGGTTGAAAATCTATCAATGAAAAGGGTTGGCTAATCCTAGGAATTCTTTCCACCCAGTATGGTTAATCAATCCCATGTATAACTCATTTGAACTCAAAAGTATTTTTGTTCACTCAGAATATAGGAATTAAAAAAAAAGAGTTACCATATGTGTAAATTAGTGTTGAATTGATTCGTAGGAAGATTGATTCATATAGGTTTGAAGGGAAGATAAGCATGCACCTTGACAAGTCTAGAGTGCATCAAATGTGTACAAATCTATACGTCGCAATCTACCTAGTCAAATTTAACACACTACACTACAAGGCAATGTGTGTGAGGATTGATTTTTTCATACCCGGATGGAAGTCCTTCCATATGTTTCACCAACTAATTTTCTAGTCGGCCATAGATGGAATAAAAATAGTAAAGAACATGAAGAACATTGCAAAGGAAATAAATACCAACTTAAACTAACAAAATAAAAAGATAAACAAACCTGAAACTTTGATCAAACACCAAGAACATAGAACTTAAAGCATAAAAGGTCAAACATTGAAAATGGAGTTTCCTAAAACAATTGTTGTGGTGAAACTCTAACAAAATGCATTCAAACTTGAAAATTGAAGTTACATCAAGTTTAGGAATGAAGATTACAAGTTTTAGAAACTTACTAGGATGATAATGAGCAAAAAAAATACAAAAACCCAAACTTTCTCTCTCTTAAACTATCTTCTTCTTCCTTGGACTTTCTCTCTGTAAAAGCTGAATGTAATGGTTAATAATGCATGAATCCTTCGTTCATTCCCTTCTTTCTCCTTTAAAGTGTGCTGAGAAAGCTTGCTTGGAGATAGCTTGTCCAAAAATCCTTCCAACGTCAGCCAAGGTATAGCCTCCTACTCTTTTCCAACCACTCATCTTCTCCTCTTGTCTCCTCTTCTTCCCTCCACACCTTCATGCTTATAGGCTGATTCTAGAGGTTAGGGGATCATGGTGGAGTGTTGGCGAATTCAAAACATGAATTAGACATCCTAAGTGGGGCCCTTGTAGCTAATGAGATCGTGGAGAATGTAAATTGGGAATTTTGGGCTTTAGGTACCAATACCAAGTGATAAGGTACCGGTACCGGTACGCCAATGCCAGTAAGCTCAGGTACCAGTACCAAGTGATGAAGGCATCGGTACCTCATATATTTCTTCAATTTCAAAAAGGCTAAGGTATAGTCCTAGGTACCAGTACTTAGGATCCCAAGTACTTGTACTTATCTTCTGATGAGCTCAGGTACCGGTACGAAGTGATTAGGTACTTGTACCTCTTTTCCCGTGTGCATAGGTACCGGTAGTTCTTTTTCAATTGTGCAGGTACCTCTTTGCTTTCTTTGATTTTTTTGCACTCCGCACTCCTGCGCCCTCATCCTTTGTGTTCTTTTCTTGCCCATTGTCCCAAAAACATTGAAAAGTGACAAAAAAAACTATGTATTTACAACCTGATCACCTGCAATCATACATTTCTCCATTAATCTCCAAATTAAACTTACTCCTAATAAATCATTGAAGAAATAAGCTAAAATGAATGTAATGAGGCCGTCAAATATGCAATATTATGTACTCATCACACCCCCTCGACTTGAGTTTTGCTAGTCCCTAGCAAATCTTATTCAAAAAGATAAATATGCAGCAACAATGAAACTTCTAGTTATGTTAATCATTACATAAACTAATTCCAAATAATTAAATCAAATCGTAATTTACCCAATGCATTCGGGCCAAAGTAACATAATAAATTTGTTCTTTTATCCATAAAAATTGTCTTTCATTACAAACAACACAAAATGGCCTATTCTCCTAAAGATTCTTCTATCTAGGCCTATCAATCTTAATCTAGCTTATCCTAACCTAAGATTCCTTAAAGCTACCAAAAAGAATAAATGAAATGACAACTGGTTTCTTCATGCTTGTGTGTTTCTTCATGTTGGTGGTAGAGGTACCTTAGGTATAGGCTCTCCTAGAAATGCTTGCTCAAAGACTCTCTTCTTCATCATCATCGGTAGTTTTAGAGTCCCCCAATCTTCAATAACAACTTTCCCAAATCCTCCAATCTACCCTCAATCCCAGCCCATCTCTTGGGAACAGTCCTCGATGGGTTGGATGTAAATGTAGATGGCCCATCCCTCTTTTCCAAGTGCCTAACGCCCTAGTCATAGCCCTTCTCATCTTACTACTCTATTTACCAACTGGGCCATACTCAGGTGAGGACAACACATCACTTGCAAACACTTTTATCTGGCTCCTTAAGCAAATATGCGAGACTAAATTGGCATAAGGCATGCTCGCGCCTAGGATTTGCGGCCTTGGCGTAATCCCTTATAATCTCTCAGATCATCAGTGCAATGTCCATCTAGGACCCCTCCATGAACTCATATGGCAAGGTTATCTTCTCTACCCTAGACTTCTTCTTCGCCCCCCTTGGTTGGACATTGTGGTGGAGGATTTTCTGCATGACTCCATAAGTATGCTTGAGCCCGCCAATTTGGATTTTTTCTTTAAACTTCGTGGGGTCTTTATACATCAATTGTATGTATTCATGGAGTTGCTTCCTCTTTGCATTGGGGTGAGGGTAATCAATTTTGTCAGCATCAGGCCCTTTTGTACTTCAAAACCCCAGCTATGGATGTCAGGGTGACATCAATTGCCTTTCCCCTCACAGAGGTTCTCAACAAATACAGATCAACATCCACAACTACCAAATGCTGATAAAATTCCCGACACAATGGGAGCGCATACCTCTTCACCTCTTGAAACTAAAAATGTAAACCATGATTTTCTATGGTTTGCACCACGATGTTTGTAGGCCCCAAAGTAAGTCTATCAACCTGGCACTCGCACGTCATATTCCTCACCCCCAATGGCATCCAAATGTTGATCATTTTTGTTTTTCTTCCTATGCTGACTAGGACTTGGGCCAACATTATCTTTCCTTTTCTTCCTCGGCTCACTCGCACTTGGGCCAAAATCATTGGCCTTCCTATGGACCCTAGTGCCTGCTTACTTAAGCGTGGTGGTGGAAACTACATGCTTGGTTCCCACCAACATCCCAAACTTCAAGAATGGGAGAACCCACTCCCAAATCAAGGAAAGGAAATCAAAATGGGGAGAATTATGCTTACCTTTCATTGCCATGGTCATCGAAATCTGAGCTTTGATTGACTAGATTGAGAGATTATAGAAGTGCCTAAGAGATTTGAAAGAAGTTGGAAGGGTTCAAGAGAGAGGATAGAGTGCTTAAGAGAAAGAGAAAGAAATAAGAATAAAAAAAAATCGAGTTTCCCCCTTTTAAAATCCTTGTTTTTAATGAATTAGGGCACGAGGTACCTCGCTAAAAAGGTACCGATAGCTAAGTGTTCTGCCTTATAGGTACTGGTACCTCTTTGACTGGGTACCAGTACCTACCTAAAATTCTGCGAAGATTTTTTATCTGTTCCATTTTCACTCCTATCCATATTATCTAACTTATTTGAGGCCAATCTAATTATAACAACCTTCTTGCTAACTTAACTACTCAAAAACACGGTTTACTTTTGGTGGACAGGATTGCCTCCCTCCGAAAGGATTCTGGCTGACCTAGGTTAACCCCTTGGGCGACCCCCCAATAGCCTTTACCTCCATCCCACATCGGGTAGAAGTCATCTCCCCCCCTGCCATATAAGCTCTTGGCCTCAATGGAGACGACTCCTACCCGATGTGGGATAGAGGTAAAGGCAACTGGGGGGTCGCCCAAGGGGTTAATATCAAAATTGTCCGACTTTGCCCGAATTCATAGATGAAATTGAAATCTGATTTAATTTTTTTGACAAATTCAAAACACATGTAATGGAATTCTAGGTATAACAAAATGAAAATCATCAAGTAAAGCATAAAACAAGATCTATGGTGCTCATGATCTCTTCTTACCCTACTCACTACATTTTTAAACCACTAGGTGACCCCTAGTGTACGAGTTTGTCCTGTGAAGTTTTACAGTGAAGCTACCTACAAACTCCTCTTTTCTTTAATTAATTTTTTTTTTCACATCCAACATTTGNACCTCTTGAAACTAAAAATGTAAACCATGATTTTCTATGGTTTGCACCACGATGTTTGTAGGCCCCAAAGTAAGTCTATCAACCTGGCACTCGCACGTCATATTCCTCACCCCCAATGGCATCCAAATGTTGATCATTTTTGTTTTTCTTCCTATGCTGACTAGGACTTGGGCCAACATTATCTTTCCTTTTCTTCCTCGGCTCACTCGCACTTGGGCCAAAATCATTGGCCTTCCTATGGACCCTAGTGCCTGCTTACTTAAGCGTGGTGGTGGAAACTACATGCTTGGTTCCCACCAACATCCCAAACTTCAAGAATGGGAGAACCCACTCCCAAATCAAGGAAAGGAAATCAAAATGGGGAGAATTATGCTTACCTTTCATTGCCATGGTCATCGAAATCTGAGCTTTGATTGACTAGATTGAGAGATTATAGAAGTGCCTAAGAGATTTGAAAGAAGTTGGAAGGGTTCAAGAGAGAGGATAGAGTGCTTAAGAGAAAGAGAAAGAAATAAGAATAAAAAAAAATCGAGTTTCCCCCTTTTAAAATCCTTGTTTTTAATGAATTAGGGCACGAGGTACCTCGCTAAAAAGGTACCGATAGCTAAGTGTTCTGCCTTATAGGTACTGGTACCTCTTTGACTGGGTACCAGTACCTACCTAAAATTCTGCGAAGATTTTTTATCTGTTCCATTTTCACTCCTATCCATATTATCTAACTTATTTGAGGCCAATCTAATTATAACAACCTTCTTGCTAACTTAACTACTCAAAAACACGGTTTACTTTTGGTGGACAGGATTGCCTCCCTCCGAAAGGATTCTGGCTGACCTAGGTTAACCCCTTGGGCGACCCCCCAATAGCCTTTACCTCCATCCCACATCGGGTAGAAGTCATCTCCCCCCCTGCCATATAAGCTCTTGGCCTCAATGGAGACGACTCCTACCCGATGTGGGATAGAGGTAAAGGCAACTGGGGGGTCGCCCAAGGGGTTAATATCAAAATTGTCCGACTTTGCCCGAATTCATAGATGAAATTGAAATCTGATTTAATTTTTTTGACAAATTCAAAACACATGTAATGGAATTCTAGGTATAACAAAATGAAAATCATCAAGTAAAGCATAAAACAAGATCTATGGTGCTCATGATCTCTTCTTACCCTACTCACTACATTTTTAAACCACTAGGTGACCCCTAGTGTACGAGTTTGTCCTGTGAAGTTTTACAGTGAAGCTACCTACAAACTCCTCTTTTCTTTAATTAATTTTTTTTTTCACATCCAACATTTGAAACATATTGCATCACATAATCAGCCCTAAGGTGTCTTGAACATTTTTTTTTTTTGCATTCACCCGAACTAGTTACTCATGAGCCACACCATAGACTTAAATGCTATTCAAAAGTAATCACCTACATATCTCCCTTCAAGACTCGTGTATGGGTGAAATGACAATGAAATTTAAGAAAATTTACCCAAAAACCTCGACATCCATTTTACTATCCAAATTCAACTTCAATGTAATCCTCACCAAGGTTTTCCTCTCAAAGTGTATCATCCTATGGTTATAGTAACTTTTTCTCAACATTTATACGTGAAGCAGAATATTGTATTCAAAAACGAAATATAGCTCACTTATAATCCAAAATTGAAGTGCACATTCGACAATTGAAACGAAATTGACATAATCTCATGAATGGAATGTTAGGGCAATTTAAGATAGTGTAATTTACTTCTAATAGGTTTCTTACACATTCAACTTTGGACCAATCATGATCATATATCTACTCAAGGGGACAAGAACGAGAAGTTTGAATTAAATTATCATAATATAAATTTAAAATATTTTTATCTTCAATAGCTATAGTTAGAAGTTGATGCATGGAATTCCACTGGTGAGGAACATTAAGACTAATATTTCGTCTTCTTACTTTCAAACTATTACAACATTATTATATAGTTCATATCTCGATTGAGAACTATTAATATGATGCACTATATTTCTTATTTTTTAATTGAATGAGCTATATAATCTAAACCATCTTGTACAACCAAATTTAAAACGTGTGCACAACAACAAACACGAAATAAAACTCCATCTATAGGCAAACCAGTAAATCTTGACCTTAAAAATTCATTGGCAACATCATTATTTGAAGCATTATCAAGTGTTATCGAAATTTTTTATCTTTAATCCCCCACATTTCAATTTCCTCCATAATAACATTTCCTATATAGTAACCAATATGTGGGATTTTCAACATTTTGAAACATAATATTCTTTTATTTAAATTCCAATCACTATCAATGTAATATGCAGTCAAACAAAGAAATCCAATTTTACTTCTAGATTTCCAAATATCAGAAGTTAAACTAGTTCTACCATCATAAGTTTTAAAAAAAGATTTTAAATTTGCTACTTGCAAATTAAAGTTATTCATAATACCTCTTTTGATTGTTTTTGAAGAAAACCCTTTATATTGAGAATTAAATCCTCTTTGAATCATTCCAATAAAATCATGCGTTTCAATAAATGTAAAGGGTTGATCGTCTCTAACAACATAATCAACTACTTCTTTTCGTGCTCGTGCATCGTCACACTTAAATGTGTTTAAATTAACTTGTTCATTTTTTCCTAATTGATAATATTGACCAATATCTACATTACCCCTGCCATTTCTTTTTCACATATTTTACATATATTTTTCTATTATTTTACCATTATCTAACTGGATTTTAACTTTATCAAAATCATTCCAAATATCAAAATGTAATTTTCTAGAAGTAGAACTAGTAGATACTGAACTTGGTTGTGCTTGTGTTTGTGCATGGATCGGTGTGTCAAGATGTGATTGGGGGGAACCCGTAGACTCCCAAAATTGTAATTCTTCATTTTCATCAATTGTGACATTAAAGTCACTACTTGCCATTTTTAATTTAGAAAATAATAAATATTTAACAATTAAATTCACAAGTAAATATAACTATGATATATATAAAAGAAAGATATTACCCAATCACAACACCATGGAAAATTGTTGTAAAAGTTGAAATTTTGATTTGAGTGTGAGTAATCCAAGTCTCCAAAAACTTCTATCCAGTGCTTCAACTCCAACTTCTTTGAGTTAGAAAGAGAGATTGAATTGTGGTGAAGAAATAATGGAAGCCTTGAACATATTTATAGGCTTGGGAGGGGAAAGAATCTATAATTTTATTTACAAAATTAAAATAACCATTAGACTAAGGCATTTAGTCGTTAGGATTGAGAGAGGGGAAACTGTATTTATTTTAAATACAAAAAAAAAATCTTTATTGAACTCTCAAGTGGTATTTAGCCATTGGGATTGAAAGGTGTTAGGCTCATCAAGACTCAAGTCTCAAGAGACATAATTGTCTCAACTAAACTCTCAAGTGGCTAGTCAACCTAGTTGTCATGTCAGGCTAAAATAAAGCTGAAAGTGTCAAGTGTGACAGCAATCAATAACGGTTATATTTTATTAGGCTAATGGGTTTCTTAACGGGTCAGCCTATTAGGCCTCCGGCCCTAGAAAACACAACCCAGGCCTTACCCGTCGGGCTAACGAGCTACCCAAGCCCTGCCACATGTATGGGTCAGACAGCCCATTAGGCTTCTGTGCCATGGGCGGCCCATTTGGCTTTGGGCTTTTTGGTGAGGTCTACTTTTGCCTTCTTTATGTTTTTTAATCCCTTCTTCAATATAAGTATTGTTCATCTTGGGATAACCACGGTAAAATAAACATATTAAACATGGCTTGGTCAAATATGTGGTTAAGAAAACGAAATTTTTCTTTTACAGCTCCATAATTGTGACTAGAGACAATATTTTGAACAGAAAGACTAAGGCTCAAAGTAGATCAAAGAAGGCCTAAAATCATTTTTCAGATATACATGACAAAGTACTACTATGCATTTCAGATCAAGTCAATTAACTATTATTTTTCACACTAACCAAAATAAGAATAATGAGATTATTGAATAGAATTGAATTTGAAATTTTTTTTCTTTTGAGTACATGTAAGTTAACCCTCCAACAAAGAATGGAACAATAGCTCACAGGGGTACTTCATTTATCTCCACTATATATGTCAAGCTCTATAAGATGTGAATCACCTTCAGTACACTGCAAAAATTACACTTTCATGGTGCACTTTTGTTTAAGTTTGAATGAAGACATGCATGCAATACTTAAGCATATGATAAACTTCTATGGTGCACTCATATGTTAAAATTTCAAATTCTAGGTCAAGCAAACACAGGTCTCATAATAGTTAGGAGGAAAAATATATTTCAATATCGGATATTTTTTCAAAATTTTAAAAAATTTCATCGATTTTTCAATTTATCATCAACAAAATAGTGTAATAAGCACATCTCAACTTATCATCAATAAAATNAAAAAAAATCTTTATTGAACTCTCAAGTGGTATTTAGCCATTGGGATTGAAAGGTGTTAGGCTCATCAAGACTCAAGTCTCAAGAGACATAATTGTCTCAACTAAACTCTCAAGTGGCTAGTCAACCTAGTTGTCATGTCAGGCTAAAATAAAGCTGAAAGTGTCAAGTGTGACAGCAATCAATAACGGTTATATTTTATTAGGCTAATGGGTTTCTTAACGGGTCAGCCTATTAGGCCTCCGGCCCTAGAAAACACAACCCAGGCCTTACCCGTCGGGCTAACGAGCTACCCAAGCCCTGCCACATGTATGGGTCAGACAGCCCATTAGGCTTCTGTGCCATGGGCGGCCCATTTGGCTTTGGGCTTTTTGGTGAGGTCTACTTTTGCCTTCTTTATGTTTTTTAATCCCTTCTTCAATATAAGTATTGTTCATCTTGGGATAACCACGGTAAAATAAACATATTAAACATGGCTTGGTCAAATATGTGGTTAAGAAAACGAAATTTTTCTTTTACAGCTCCATAATTGTGACTAGAGACAATATTTTGAACAGAAAGACTAAGGCTCAAAGTAGATCAAAGAAGGCCTAAAATCATTTTTCAGATATACATGACAAAGTACTACTATGCATTTCAGATCAAGTCAATTAACTATTATTTTTCACACTAACCAAAATAAGAATAATGAGATTATTGAATAGAATTGAATTTGAAATTTTTTTTCTTTTGAGTACATGTAAGTTAACCCTCCAACAAAGAATGGAACAATAGCTCACAGGGGTACTTCATTTATCTCCACTATATATGTCAAGCTCTATAAGATGTGAATCACCTTCAGTACACTGCAAAAATTACACTTTCATGGTGCACTTTTGTTTAAGTTTGAATGAAGACATGCATGCAATACTTAAGCATATGATAAACTTCTATGGTGCACTCATATGTTAAAATTTCAAATTCTAGGTCAAGCAAACACAGGTCTCATAATAGTTAGGAGGAAAAATATATTTCAATATCGGATATTTTTTCAAAATTTTAAAAAATTTCATCGATTTTTCAATTTATCATCAACAAAATAGTGTAATAAGCACATCTCAACTTATCATCAATAAAATGGTGTAACATGTAAAAAATGCCCCTCCCCCCCCCCCCCCAACTTGAACTAAGCATTGTTCTCAATGTAACAAAAAACAACAATGCAACAAAAAACAAATGCAATGAGATGAGGTTTATTTAAATACAAAAAGGATAAGAGAACACCTCATACTGAACTTTAAAAAAAACACCACTGGCTATAAAAATAAACGAAAACACTAGGTACAATAGAAAGTAAGTCAACAATTTAACTAGTAACACAAAATAAAAAGTAAAAGTAAAATTTTTACGTTAATATTTACTGAAAAAACTACTACTCGATAAGATCCGGGTATACCAGATCAACCAATTCCTCCTCAACTTCCTAGAGTTGAAAACCCTCAAAGAATGACTTAAGTGTTTAGCCATTGACCTTGAATATCTTACCATCCTCTGGGTTTTCTATGCCCACGGCTCCATATGGGTATACCAAATTAACAAAGTAGGGGCCATCCCATCGGGAATGAAGTTTTACTAAGAAAATGGAGAGGCGGGAATTATATAAGAGCACTTTTTGGCAGGGCTTGAATGTTTTCCTTACAATTGATTTGTCATGAAAAATTTTATCCCTTTCTTTGTGAAGTCTAGAGCTCTCGTATGTATCCCTACAGATCTCTTTCACCTCATTGATCTCCAACTTCATATGACTCCCAACTAGGCCAAGATTGAAATTCAAAGTCTTTATGGCCTAATATGACATGTGCTCCATCTCCACTGGCTTGTGATAGGCCTTGCCATAGACTAACTTATAGGGAGACATACCAAGAATGGTCTTGTAAGCAATGCGGTAAGCCCATAAAGCATCAGTCAATCTAAGTGATCAATCCTTTTGGTTAGGGTTAACCGTCTTCTTGGGTATGTTCTTTATCTCTCTATTAGCCAACTCAGCTTGGTCATTGGTCTGTGGGTGATATGCAGTGGACACCTTATGTGTTATGCCATACTTATGCATCAATGAAACAAATGGTCTATTGCAGAAATGTGAACCAATGTCACTTATCGTAGCTCGAGGAATCCCAAACCTACAAAGAATATTTTTTTTAAGAACTTGACCACAACCCAGTTGTCATTAGTCTTAGTTGCGATTGCCTCTACCAACTTAGACACGTAATCTACTGCCAGAAGTATGTCATTGGACACTGAAAAGGGACCCATGAAATCGATACCCCAACAATCAAAGATTTCTTTGACAAATATGGAGGTAAAAGACATTATGCTTCTGCGGGTCACACTTCCTAGCCTCTGGCACCTATCACATTGTTTTCAATATGAAACACAATCTTTAAATAATGTAGGCCAGTAAAAATCACTTTATAAGATCTTAGCTGAAGTTTTCTTGGAATACAAAAGCCCAACCACATGCTTCAAAATGGCATAAGGAATGGACATTTCATTGTTCATTGTTTAGTACGCATCTCCTCATGACTTAGTCAGGGAAATACTTGAACATGTATGGATTGTCCAAGTAAAAGTACTTCACCTCCGCCATAAAATTTCTCTTGTCCTCCAAGCTCCAGTGTGGGGGCATTTGTCCTATGGCAAGAAAATTACAAATGTCAGCATACTATGGATAAACTGAATAAAAGGAAAATAATTGTTCGTTTGGGAAAGAGTCAGGAATTAGAATGTGCTCATTGGTGTCTTGGACAACTAGCTATGATAAATGGTCTGCCACCACATTCTCAACTCATTTTTTTGTCTTTGATGATCAAATGGAACACTTGCAGGAAGAGGATCCACCTAATGAGTCTCGGGTTGACATCTTGCTTAGACAATAAATACTTCAAAGTAGAGTGATCAATATAGACTACTATAGGTGAACCAATAATGTATGACATGAATTTATCTAGGGCAAATACTATGGCTAGCAATTCCTTTTGAGATTTCTTGTCTTGCCTTTGACCTAGCACTGTGTCGACCATAAAATCACTTGCATCGCATATGAGCTTGAATGGGAGTTCTCACTTGGGCGGTTCCATGATTGGAGGTGAAATTAGCATACTTTTAAGTTTTTGAAAAGATGTCTCACAATGATTAGATCACACAAATGGGACATCATTTTCCAGCAAATTGGTCAAGGGTCTTGCCAATGCACTAAATTTTTCAATGAAATGACGATAAAAACCTACATGGCCAAGAAACGACCTGATGTCTTTGACAATCTTGGGATTAGTAAAATTGAAAATTGTTTCAACTTTGGACTTGTCCACCTCTATTCCTTTTGCAAACACAATGTGATCATGCATAATCCCTTGAGTCACCATAAAGCGCCACTTCTCCTAGTTAAGCACCAAGTTCTTCTCCTCACACCTCTCCAATACTTTCTCCAAGTTTTCCAACATCCCTTCAAAGAATCTCCAAGTACTGAGAGGTCATCCATGAAAACTTCCATGATCTTCTCCACCATATTATTGAAGATCCCAATCATAGACCTTTGAAAAGTCCTTGGGGCATTGCATAGCCGAAATTGCATTTGACGATAGGCATATGTTCTAAAGGGTCAAGTGAATGTAGTCTTTTCTTAGTCCTCTAGGGCGACCTCTATTTGATTATAGTTGGAATAACCATCTAGGAAGCAACAAAATAGATGTCATGCTACTCTTTCCAACACTTGATCAAGGAATGGTAGCAGAAAATGATCCTTGCGAGTGCATGGGTTGAGCTTCCGATAGTCTATTAAAACTCTTCAACCGGTGACCACCTGAGTTGGAATCAATTCATTCTCCTCATTGATAACCATCATTACTCCCGAATTTGTGGGTACTACTTTTGTGGGACTAACCCACTTACTGTTGTCAATCGCAAAGATGATTATCACATCAAGTAGCTTGGGCACTTCATCTCTAATCATATCCTTCATAATTGGATTGAGTCTCTGTTGTGGTTGTCAGGATGGCTTGGCGTCCTCTTTAAGATATATTCTATGAGTGCAAATGAGAGGATTAATTCCTTGATGTCGGCAATAATCCAACTGATAGCTCCTTTGTGCTTCCTCAAGACACTTAACAGTTCTTCCTCTTGCTCTAGCTCTAATGAAGAGTTTATCACCATTGGAAAGGTTTTGTTCTCTCCCAAGGATGCATATTTTAGTGTGAATGGTAATAGCTTTAACTCCAAAGTTGGTGGTTACACAGTGGGTGAAAATATTTTCTTCTCTTGTGGAGGCAACTTCTCAAATGTCGGGGTCCAACTTCCCACCCTTTGAACAAGTTCTAGTTCCAACTCCTTATCAAATTCTTTCTCCCCCAAACTTGTGTTACACAATAAGTCCATGTGATGCTCCACTAGTGAGACAATCCTGTTGACTTTATGAATTTCCCCATCGTCTCTCAGTTGCTTGCATAGGTTGAACACACTAAGATTCATTGTCATATTTCCAAATGATAGCTTCATTAGACCATTCCTACAATTAATCACGACATTGGAGGTTACAAGAAAAAATCTACCTATAATAACAAGAATTTGTGCAGTGGGATTAGCAACAGGATGAGTGTCAAACACAATGAAATCAACAGGAAAGTAAAATATGTCAACTGGGACCAACACATCCTCTACTACTCCCCTCAGTGTTCTCACATTACGATCCACTAGCTAAAGAGTGATGGAGGTTGATTTCAACTCCTCTAGCTTTATTTGTTGGTATACCGAGGATGGTAGAAGATTAACACTCGCTCCCAAGTCTAGCAATGCTTATTCCATGCGACAATTCTCAATGGTGATGGACATGGTATGGCTGTCGGGATCCTTGAACTTGGGTGGGATTTTTGTCCTCAAGATGGAGCTCACTTGCTTAGTGAGAAATGTTTTCATGTGCACATTCAAATTCCTCTTAATAGTGCATAATTCATTCAATATCTTTACACAAGAGGGGTGTAGACATTAAAAAATTAATAAATTAAAGTCTATAATTGAGCTTAGATCAATAAGATAAATAAAATTGGATTGGACCTAAATTTCATAACCTAAATAATACAAGCCCAAATTTAATTAACTAGGCTTGTCAAATTAAATTATGCTGGACCTAAATTCCATAGCCTACATAATACAAGCTCAAATGCAATTAATCAGGTTTGTTAAATTAAATTAAAATGGACTTGAATTCCACAGGCCCAAATTAAATAAACCTTTAAAAGGTATAGTGAGTTGGACTTAAATTCTATAAATTAACTAAAGTCAACAAATTTATGGGTAGCCCATTACCTAAAGCCCATATAAGAATCATAAGGTAAAAGTATCCTTATATGGATAACTACTACCCTTATATAGATAACGAAGATCAAGAAAGCTCTACCTAAGTCTACCTTATGAGAAGATGGGAAGATCAACAGCAAAGCTCTGTCGGAGTCTACCTCAAATTAAGGTCTTGCAAATCTATCTCTAAGGAGAAGAAACACCACCAAGGTCCTTCTTCAAGAGATCCAAATCATCTTTAAGTCATTCAACATAAAAATGGTGAGCAGATTTGACAAAGTCAAGCTAAATATCGAAGAATGAGATTCACGTTAATCTGACCCTCGTATTCAACAAATCCACCAAATCAAATATTGAAGAACGAGAACCACGTCAATTTGACTCTCGTCTTCAACAAATTTACCAAAGCATCACCAAATCAAAGATTGACGAACACGCTGGTCAAGCCCTTGTCTTTACCAAATTTACCAAAGTCAACACCAAATAAAAGATCGAGAAATATGTCAATCCGGCCTTTTCACCAAATTCATTGAGAATCAGAGGACAGTGCACATGAAAAGCAGAGTCAACAAAATTTTATTAAATTAATTCAAATCATAAACAATTGTAATTTTGACATTACTTTTGTGTAATATTATATCACAAAATTTTGTCGTTACAAATTTTTGGCATACCCGGTGGGACTCTCTCTACCTCTCATCTCTCAAGTCAAAAAGTCAACAAGCCTGATAGAAATGACAGCTGAACAAATCGTGATTTCTCCCACTTACCAGTTAGCAGACCTAGTCAGGTAGTCAATTCCAACAACCCGCGCCTAAACAAAGGCGGGCAAATCTCAATTCTTGCCACCAATGGAGCATTGCTCTAGGCAAAGTAAAAGGAAGGCTCTTCCAACAAAAAAAGAGACAACTTGCCCATTCTTTTGTCGATCTGGAGGAAGAAACGGACGATTCTCTACCCAGTACACACTCTAGCAATGGTTTGAGGACTGAATCTTACTTTGAGACTTCTCCTAAACAAAAGTAGGGTGATTATTCATCGCCCTCTAAGACCCTATGCCTGTGATGGTAACGGAAGTCATTTCATCTAAAGAAAATCTTCTACACTCACTACTACAATTGAAAGATTGACCAAAGCTCTTGAAAGTAAAGATATACAGATCGCCACACTAATGAATCGGCTCGAATTGCAAGAACCTTCAAAAGAAAAAAGTCAAGAAACTTCAAATTCATCTGGTACCAAAACACCAAAAAATCCTAAATCTTTAGAAAACCAGCATAAGCAACAACAGTATGATCGAGCCGTGATGCAAAATGTCATGTAAGATTCTTCTCAGGTTTCTGTTACTGCACTCTCTACCCAGCAACTCCAGCATATGATTGCAGATATGATCCGAGCCCATTATGGAGGACCTCAACAATCTTCGTTGGTATATGCCAAGTCTTATAGCCGACGAATTGATGAGATGCAAATGCCTATGGACTACTAACCCCCAAAGCTTCAACAATTTGATAGGAAAGGTAACTTAAAGCAACATGTTGCCTATTTCATCGAAACTTGCAATAACGCTGACACCTACAGTGATTTAATGGTGAACAATTCGTCTGTTCCCTTAGAGGTGCCGCATTCGACTAGTACACAAATCTTGTCGTTGGGACTGTTGACAATGGGGTCAACTTGAACCAGAGTTTCTTACTCGTTTCTATAGAACTCGATGTATGGTAAGTCTTCCTGAACTTGCAGTGACAAAACAAAGAAGAGATGAATCCGTAATCGATTATATTGAGCGTTGGAGGAGTATTGTTCTCAACTGCAATGAGTGCATTAGTGAAGGTTCTTTTATTAATATGTGTGTCCAATGGATGCATTGGGAATTACTTTATTACCTCCAAGAAAACATGCCCCATACTTTCAAAGAACTTGCAACACGAGTGCATGACTTGGAGATCCAAAATGCCAAACATGGAAATCACTTGATAAGTGAACCTCATAAAAAGAAAAACGTGAAACCTTTCAAAGCAGAGGAAGCTATGGCAATTGTCACTGCACCAATGAAGATTTCTAATAAAAGGTCAAATACAAACTTCAATGCTAAGTTCACCCAATATCAAGTCCAATATAAAATAAGATCGAGTTTAAAAGAACTTAAAGGGCAGAACTATCCCTTCTTTGATGCTAAAGTTTATGATATCTTGGATCATTTGCTTGAATTAAAACTTATCGAGCTCCCAACACCTAAATGACCAGAGAAAGTAGGAATTGTTGATAATCTAAAATATTGAATATATCATTGGATTGTTAGCCATCCCCTTGAAAATTGTTTTATCTTGAAGGAAGAGATTCTTCATCTGCTGAATGAGAACAAAATCAAAATCAATTCTAATGAAGATACATCAACTGCAAATGTGACAATGGTCACTTTTGGGTCTTTTGACCCTATACCAATCTCAAATAAAGGAGTACAATCATCGCCTCACATACCTCTTAAGGAACCATCACAATTATTGAATTCTTCCACCTCCATAGAAGAAACAACATCAATTGAAGGAAAGGAACTCACTGTTTCCCTTCCTGATAGAGCTATGCAGGTGCATTTCATCGTTGATGACGAGATAACGACAATTTATACATACCCAGGTATGGCAAGGCACAAAAACCCCAACATTCCAACGTTTTACGAACTAATAATAGATGATTTAGATGTTTAAGCATCATCATCTAAATTGAAAGATGAGACTGGAGATGGTTGCTCAACTTTCATCAGCAAAAAGGAAAAATACAGAACTTCAAGTGCTAATATGAAGTCATCTAATATAACAATTGACATCGAACTCATGTTGGGGGCACCAATCTTGGAAATCAAACCAAGTGGGTGGCCTTCTTTGGATGATTCTGCGATTATTGAAAAAGATCCAGGAGAATAAAATACGGTGAAGTCTCGTAGATGCCATAAGATACAACATTTGCCTCCTTTATCTAATAAGTCAGTATACCCCAAAAGAAAGAGGGGATCTCATTCTCGTCGAAATCGAAGATGTATGATGAAAATAAGAGTTCTTTCTCAACCAACAACCATTGAAGATGAAGATTATAAATTGCCTTCTCCCACACCTATTACTTTGTTGGAGTACTTTCCCAACTAATTCTTTGCAAGGGAATCGGTCACATCTTATGTGATTAGTGCTCATGAAGTCAAATGCATGACAAGTACTCCATCAGATAAATGTTCAAGAGCCAAAAGTGCACAAAAAGAAGTGCTAGAAGACAAAAAGATGATTGCAAAGTTAAAGGGCATGCCATCAAATTTGATCTTGTCCAAGGCCCTTGAATTATCCAAAGAAACCTGTCAGGCACTAATACAAGTTTTGGTCAACCTGAAAAGATTCAAAGGGAAGATTCTAACTGCTACCAATTGAGTTAGTCATGTTAATTGCATGGCAACAATCTCCTTCCGTGATGAAGATTTATAGCTAGGGTCTCATCCACACAACAAACCCCTTTACGTCAGCAGATATATTCGATATTATAAGGTATCTCGTATATTGATTGACTATAAATCGACCGTCAACATCATGCCAATTCGCATCATGAAGCAACTTAAATTTTTTATGGATGAGTTGTCAAAGAGTAAGCTAACAATTCAAGTCTTCAATCAATGGGGGCAACGTGTCTTGGATATGATTCATCTCAAGATCAAAATTGGAGAATTAGTGTCTTATGCACCCTTCCATGTCATCGAATCCAAAACATCTTGCGAGTTGTTGTTGGGATGACCTTGGCTCCATAAGACAGGGGTTGTCCCATCAACATTGCACCAATGTTTCAAACATTTCCAAGATGGAGAAGTGAAGCGTGTCATTGCTGAGATAAAGCCTTTTCTCAATAGAAGAATCTCACTTTGCAGATGTCAAGCTCTACTTTGAGATAGAACTCATTTCAGAAGTCCTTCCTAGCATCATGCCAAAGACCAATATGTCAAGAGAAAGACAAGAACAACTTTCGATAGACGACGTCCAAATTTTGAAGGAAGCCATAACTTTAACTATAACTCAGTCATCAAAATTGACAATCTCTGACTCACCTTTAAAGAGCTTTTGTAAAATCTTTAGTAGTGGAGAAAATAAGAGATCATAAAGATGGTTAGTTTGATCCTCGTATTAAAAAACTCTTTAAAAATACAGGATATGGCAAAAGTGAACCACCCCAACTTGAAAAACTTGATTCAGTTCTGCTAATGAAGCAAGTTGATGAATCAACAATAATACAAGGAATGACAAAGGGAGAGTCTTCCATACAACAGAAATTTGGTTTAAAATATTCTCTTTCACTAATTCCAATCAAGCTAAAAAAGGCCTCATTAAACTCCATCATATTTTAAATCTGTGAGTGTAAATATGAAGAGGCCACACAGCCTCGTGCTTCCGCTTTTGTTTGACTTGGTAAACAAGATAGTCGAAGAACAGTGTTTGATCGACTAAGTAGGGAAGCTCCTTCTTCAGATACTCCACAAAACGCTTCTATATTTAAATGGCTCATAGAACTGGTTACCAAAGTGAACCAAGTTCTCTTAAGAAAGTCAAGAAACAAAGGAGGCGACGTACACATCATCTTTCAAAGTTTGCATGCGGATGTTGATGATAATATCCAAATTTCTCTTACCAATTAGCAACAGCCCTCAAGAAATAACAAAAAGCAAAAAAAAATGTGCATAATGCAAACATCAAGCAAGAAGGCATTTTTGTGAAATATGTCACCATTGATCAAATAAAGGAAGAATCACAATCACAAGGATCATCTGCAACAAATGAATTCAAACTAGCTTAGTCTACACTTCAAGAGGGGGGGCAAACTTCTACATACAAGATAGCTGACAAAGAAGGATTGAAGATCGACCTAATCAATGGGAAATTTCTAAAGTGCTTCTACCCTTGAAAGAAAACGTTGATCCTAACTGCATGTTACATCTGGCCTGCAAGAGTAAAAAATGTGTACGGCTCAACAAAAAAAAAAACTTTTTACTCTTGGCTACTTCAGGCCCATGTGAATTAAAACTGTGTATGGCTCAATCCAAAAAAAAAAACTTTTTACTCCTGGGCCGCATGAGTTAAAACTATGAATGGCTCAACCAAAAAAAAAAATATTTTACTCTTGACGCGCATAAGTTAAAATTGTGTACAATATAACTAAAAAAAAAATTATTTTTGCTCTTTGGTCTCATGAATCAAAACTATGATGGGTTTAGCGAAAAGGAAAAAATAAGAACTCTATCAAACTTCAAATTACCCAACTTGTTAGTTGACAAAGGTCTTGAATTTGGAGACAGTTAGTTGAAAGAGTACATCACTTTGTCAATGGAGCACCAACAGACTACCATATTGATCCTTTAAATTTCAGCATCTTGGGAGTTGTAAAATACTTTCAAAGTACTATAGGGGTTGATCATAAGAGACTGTTTGCAGCCTCAAACTTCTTTTTTTTTTTGATATCGCAATCCACCTATTGGAAGAAGTTACTTTAAGGCTAACACAAAAGTCACTTGAGGCTAACACAAAAGTCACTTGAAGGCTGCCACAAAAGTCACTTGAAGACTAACACAAAAGTCACTTGAGTCTGACATAGACTTAAGGCTAACACGGAAATCACTTTAAGGTTATTATAGAAATCACTTTAAGGATGACACAAAAGTCACTTTAAGGATGACACAGAAGTCACTTAAGGCTATCACATAAGTCACTTGAGGTTGACACAGAGGTACAAAAGTTACTTTAAGGCTGACATAGAAGTCACCTAAGGTTATCGAAGAAATCACCTAAGGTTGCCGAAGAAATCACTTAGGCCTGCCATAGTAGTCACTTAAGGCTGCCACAAAAGTTACCTAAGGCTGCACAGAAGTTACCTAAGGCTATCGTATAAGTCACCTAAGGCTACTGCAGAAGTCACCTTAAGGCTGACACAGAAGTCACCTAAGACTGCCACATAAATTATCTAAGTCTATTGCAACAGTCATTTTAAGGATGACACAGAAGTCACCTAAGGCTGCTGAGAAGTCATTTTAAGTTTGACATGAAAGTCACTTTAAGCCTGACACAAAAGTTACCAAGTCTTGACACATAAGTCACCAACTCTTGACATAAAAGTCATCTAAAGTTGACACAAAAGTCAACAACCCATGACATAGAAGTCACCAACTCTTGACATATAAGTCACCCAAAGTTGACACAGAAATCATCAACTTTGGACATAGAAGTCATCAACTCTTGACACATAAGTCGCCTAAAGTTGACACAAAAGTCAACAATTCTTGACACATAAGTCATCAACTCGTGACACATAAGTCACCTAAAGTTGACACAAAAATCAACAATTTTTGACACATAAGTCACCAACTCTTGACACATAAGTCACCCAAAGTTGACACAAAATTCAACAACTCTTGACACAAAAGTCACCCAAACGTGACACCAAAGTCACTCAACGTTGGCACATAAGCCAACTAAAGTTGGCATAGAAGTCAACAACTCTTGACAATAAAAGTCGCATTTGACACAAAAGTCACTCAAAATTGACACAGAAGACCCAAAGTTGACACAGAAGTCACCCAAAGTTGGTACGGAAGTCACCAATTCGTCCAAAAGTAGCAACTCAATCTCACCACACTAAAGCTAGTCTATTGGACTATTGGTCTTGTTGTCTACTATTGCCAGATGCTATAGATTTCTTTCAAGCTGTTGCAAGGACTAGTCACAAGCTTAAGAACTATCGCTTCTTCAATTCTACAGAAGGGATATCAACTGACTATAGATATATGAAGTTTTCTGGTATTTTGAAATTCTTGCAAGGATTGACCATGACTTGAAACTGTTGGGTCATTTGATTCTTCAATGCACCATGTCATGAGGTCCACTTACTATGAAATAGGAATCTGGTGATGTAGGTTACTTTCAAACTACCACAAGAATTGATCATGGGCTTGAAAACTGCTGAGTCCTTTCATTCTTCAATCCGCCACATCACAAGGTCTATTTCCTGTAAGAAAGGAATCATGTGGTATAGGCTACTTTCAATCTGCCTTAAGGATTGATTGGGCTCAAAAAATATTGAGTCATTTGATTCTTCAATCCGTCACATCACGAAGTCCACTTAATGCAAAAAAAAAAAAAAATCTGGTGGTGTAAACTAATTTCAGACGCCCGGAAAGATTGATCATGGGCTACTTTCAAGCTTTTGTAGGAATTGATAATAAGCTCAAGGACCGTTGGTTCTTCGATTCTTCATTTCACACCATCATGAGGAAGTTTTCACTATCTTCAAGAGTATGATGTTTGGTGCTTTAGGATTCTTCCAAAACTTCTACGAGGACCAGGATCTTTGAAATTTGCAATCTACTATTCTCAAGGTATGCTTGATCATTCCTTGGTCTTGAATCTTCAAAGTCCATCTAAAAAACAAACTAATAAGAAAAACATAAGAAATATATGAAAAGTTAAAAGTTAAAAGTTAAAATAACAAAAGAAATAAAATCAAAAAATCAAAACAAAACAAAATTAAAAAAAATAAAATTCTAGAATGTTGTGACAAATTTACCTGCGATCAACCAAATTTGGACTCATTTCATTTTGAGCATTATTGTAGAAAATATCATTCAATATCATGTGCGAGTTTAAGTTGGGAGTTGTAAACAAACTTTTTTTTGTTTTCCCTTTAATATGTATACTAAAAAAAAAAGAGAAAAAAAAAGGGGGGGGGGGTATCTTGTTTCTCATGTAACATTTATTTTTCTCATTGCATGATTCCTTGTACAATAAGGACAATACATGGTTCAGGTTGGGGGGTGAGGTGCACCATTTACATGTTCTACCATTTTTTGTACATAATAATAGGAAATTTAAAAAAAAATGAAAATATTGGACAATTTTTGAAAAATATATAATATTGAACTATATTCCCCTATCCTAATTGTTATGGGAGTTGTGATTGCTTGATCTTCATTATGAACTTTGAACACATGAGTACACCCTAGAAGTTTATCCTATGCTTGAGTATCACATATGTGTTTGCTCTTAAACTCAACCATAAATGCACCATGAACTTGTAATTTTGGCAATTTACAGATTGAGTTCACATTTAGTGCTTGACATAAATTGTGGAGATGAGTAAGAACTCATGTGAGCTTTAATGTCAATCCTTGTTTGGAGGGAACTTACATTTACGCAAGGAACAATTTTTCAAATTTCAAATTTGTTCAATAATCTCATTATGCTTGTTTTTGTTAGGTGCATTTGGGTAGTAGATTGACTTTGTCTTGATAGCCCTCCCATGCCTATTAGAAATGATCTTAGGTCATACTTGATTTGCTTTGAACCTTGGCCTTTTTCTTGTGAAAATTTTATCCCAGTACCATGATTGACCTTAATTGTAAATTCATTTCCATGCCACACATTTGACCAAGCTAGTGCAAAATGATAAAAAAAATCAACCGCACCTTGGTTGTTCTGAGAGCTAACCATAATTGAACATGAAAGAAAAGGAATGGTGATGTGGAAACCCAACAAAAGGGATGCTACATGTGGAATTCAAATGTTGAATGAAAAAGAATGAGAAACCCAAGAAAGGGGAGAGGAAAAGGGTCAAAAAATAAAAGAATGACAAAAGAAAAGGAAAATGTAAAGGAAAAGAAATAAAGAGTGAAGTGATAGTGTTAGACTTGAAATCCCATAAAAAGGGAAATCTTTTTGAAATAAAGGTTATTCACTCGGAACAACCCTCTTTGTTATCCTATATCCTTCATTTCATGTGTCCCAATATCACTTCAAGGCCCCATTATAACCCATTAAAGTCCTAAATGATCCAGAGAAAGCATGGACAAAACATACTTTTCAAGAAAAAGAGAAGTTGATTTTGCTATCTAATGCCCTAGCATTCCTTTCATGAGATTATGCCAAGGTTGTTTCATTTGTATACATGTGCTTCATTTTTGGATTATATGTGAGCATTTTGGTTTGTGCACAAAATTCTATCTCACATATACACATGGAGAGCATGCCAGGATAACCAAAGTGTGATTCTTTGTCGAGAGACACCCTTGGTGAGTTTGCATCAAAGCTTAATTTGGATAGCCAAAGTGAATGTGAACTCCGTTGTGTAAATTTTTAAATTACATGTCCATTTCACACACACAAAAGTTTGAAAATGAATGTGCATGTGGATACTCTAGATTTAAGGTTATGATGTGATTCATGTGTGATTAGTTCGGGTGTATTGGACAAAGCTATTGTTGACATCTCATTGCTAGTTAGGATGAGGGCATATGTTTTAAATGTTGGATAAGAGGAAAAGAGTTTGTAGGTACCTTCACTGGAAACCTTCATGAGATAAAATTCATCCACTAGGGATCACCTAGGGGTTTAAAGGCTTATTGCATGTGCTAAATTCAATAGCGGAATTAGAATAGGTTTATTTTATTTTCTTAATTTTTACACTTTTGTGTCTTATGTTTTACTTGGAAAAGTATTCCAAGGTCGTCCCATCAGGGAAGGAAAGTTCAAGTGTGGTGAAGGTGATTTTGTCAAAAAGAGAAAAGTGTAAATTCCTTTGAGTTTGAGTTTGGTGTTTTTGTTTTTGCTAAAAATGAAATGAAAATAAGTGTTGGCTATTCAAAAGGTTCACTCCAATGGGAATCCAAGTCAACTTGAAGCCTTCCTAAAATAGAGCTTAGATGTACAATTGATTTGTGGGAAGCTAGGGACGAGATAGAAGTGAGGATCCAAGTATAAACCGTGACAAGTCGACGGGGTATCAAAGACTCACGACCACGTCCACTCTCAGCCCAGTCAAACCGAACCATCATACTTTGAAAGGAGGGAAAAAATTGAGTTGAGATGGCATACCTAAGAGGAGGTCTCCCTTGGATTAGCCAACTTAAAACCTAGCTACTCATGATCAAATGAAAGACATACTTAATGTAAAGAAATAATGGAGAAATGAATATTAGAACTCAACTTAATGCAAGAAATCTCAAACTATGAAGAAAAATATGCAATACCCATTTCAAAACCTTGAAATGAGGAAAACTTAACACAACAATGGTAGAAACAAGAACATGTAACTAAAATTGCAATATACTTTAAATAAATGACATTAAGTGAAATAAATGAAGATTACAAGAGTCTTACAATAAAATACAAGCAAAAGGATGGAAGAAAATGCAAAAACATAAATTTCTCTATCTCACTATTCATCATCTTCCTCCTTGGAATTCCTAAGCTTAGGTAGCCACCCCTCAAAATCTTGTGGAATGCTGAATATATGGTGAAGGAGTGATGCTTTTTCGTTCATGAGGCTCCCCTAGCCTGTGAGAGTAGAACTCTTATCCATAGGAGGCGGAGTTGATGCTTGGACAGTTTAGGACAAGGCTAGCCTTCAACCCACCATGCCTCCCTTTTTCTCTCTCCTCCTCTCCCATCCTCCATCTTCTTTTGCTGACTTTGGCGTGTAGGAGACATGTATATATGTAGAATGTGTCAGGGGATGAGTGGGAGAACCATAGGCGGGACTCATAAGCAAGTGAAGCATGAGTTGCAGGTGTTTTGGGCATTCTGAGCAAAACCTTCCGAAAAGTAGATGCAAACCTTCCGGAAGGTTCATTCTAGTAGGCTAAACCTTCCGAAAGGTCTTCCAAAAGGTGACAGCTCAGAACCAATTTTAGTAACATTGCCATACCTTTGATCCAACCGTTGGATTGAGCTGAAATTTTAACACAATACAGAGAACATCTAGATCTACAAATTTCATGTTTTGCACTTTTTCAAAGTTGAAGTGGATCATGGTCAAACATGGGAAAAACAGAAGTATTGTGTCAAAAATGGGGAAAACAATGGGCTAAACCTTCCGGAAGGTTTATGGTCAAATCTTCTGGAAGGTTTTCATCCAAATGCATTTTTTTTTGTTTTATTCACCTTCCAAGCCTCTCAATCCTCATCTAATGTGTCCATCTCTTCACCACACATTCATACTTGGTTGCAAAGTTCCAAAAGCCATCATTTAGCCTATAATTAGCTGCAACATCAAAATTTTCACATTTTTCATAACTTTTACTAATTCTAAGTAATTAAATGGAAAGTTAAGTTAGAAAGTATGGAATGAGGCCATTAAATATGCAATATTTTATGCTCATCAGTGGACCCCTCAATGAAAGAAAGAGAAACCCCTTGAGAAGAAGAGGCCAAAATTGCCTTCTGTGAAATTGGCGGGGGCGAAATGATCTCTTAAGGAGGAAGAGAAGGTGGAGGCACCTCTGTCCTCTACACCTTTGAAGGAGGTTCAAACCTAGATCCTGTTCCAACCTTGCACTTAGTTTTGCCCTTCATCTTAGCAATCTTAGCTTTCACAGCCTCAGCAATCTAGAGCTATCGAGCTGGAACTTAAAAAGCCAGAATGTACAGGTCAACAAGAAAGCAAAAAGAATTATGAGGAAAGCGAGAAAACATAGTTTGTAGAGAGAATTCAAGAGGCGAAGAAAAGCGATTTTTCACCTACAAGAGTATTTAAAGCCCAGCATACATGAACCCTCGAGATATGGGACGTGCGCGAGAAATAAGAATGGAATGATTACCCGTTTGCCATAACCGCTTGAACGGAGTCCCATCACACACAAGTCGATTTAGATCCATTGCAACCTCACTTAACCCAGCCACAGCTCAGTCCCTGCTCAAACAAACCATTTTGACCAAGGACTGGGGGGCAACTGACGATGCATAGAAAATCCTAAGGCTAAGCTCGATTTTTCAGATCAGGTCGGGAACCCAATAACGTAAAAACCTTGAGCTCCCTTAATTCGTGCCTCAGAGGAAATAGAGTGGAACATAGTTGGTAACCACCAAGCTTCTCTTCAATGGAAATAGACAACAGTCCATGCACCAAATTCGCAACTCTCCCACCACTCTGCATAACCACCACACAAATCAAACAAAACGTTACATAAGGAAGGCGAAGATCACGCCTCAGAGTCAATTAAGCTTAAAATTTGCTATAAATACTGTACAAAGCCCTTTCTATGAGGCAGGCAATAAGAACTCTATCAAATCACTGTGTAATTTCCCTTTCTATCAATATATTCCTCAAGAGCAAGAGACTCTATTGAATAGTGGATTGGTCGTGCTCCTGAGCTGGTATACCACTAGAATTCTTCTGCGTAATTGACCCATTCCCCTAAATTCTTGTTCCCAAGAGCCTTGAAGCCCAGACAGAATCCTTTGGTGCATTTTGCGTTCTTTGTTTTGCTCAAATACGTTATACACATCATCAACTTGTGTTTCTTGACTCTAGCTGATAGAAGATTAAAATTTAGTTCATATGGAGCCCACATGTGATGGTTCTCTTAGCTGCGGTTGTAAACCTTAGCTCCATTCATCTTGAAGTAAGCCCCAGTAGAATTATACCAGTGGACGAAGCATTCTTCCTTTTGCTATAGGTAATATTTTTCATTTTTTAATTTTCCTTTAACATATTTTGTTTCATACTATATTTTTCAGGCAGACTTTGATTTGGACAACTTAAAGATCTTGTCCAGAAATACATTCTTATGGCGACCTTATTTATTTTCAAGAATTTTATTTTAAGATGATTGTGTCTCAGAATTTCTTTTATATGACTTAGGTCTCATAAAAAAATTTTAGTACTAATTTTGTATGTAACTTTGCTTTTAGACTTGGATTTTAAGTGGCCCTAGAAAGTGATCTGTTGATTTTATTATTATTGTTTTATATATACTCTTTAGCATAGAGTTTTAATATGCATGGCGCTTAATTATTATTTTCTTGACCTTTTCTTTTTTCAATAAGTCTTCTTGATAATTTCACAACTAAAACTAAGCACATCATTTCGTAACATAGTTTTTTTTTTTTCATATTTCGTACATAGTTCAACAGTTTTAAAATGTGTATTTCTTGTAAGACCAGCAACTTCAACGACCATTAACTATTCTTCTTATTTTTTAAAAAATATTAACTTTTATTGAAAAATCAATTATTAGTTCATGTGCAGCCTTGGCCATCTGTGGTACTCTTTTTGGTCATCCGGTTAGTTTATGACTTTTTGTGATACTTAATTAATTTTTTTTAAATCAATTAGTTACTTAAATGTTGTTTCAATTTATTTTCAACTTTCTTGGTCCTTCAAAAATTTTTTGGAGTAGATTTTATTTTGTTCTACTATTAATCAGATTTTGATCGAAATGACTTTCGCTAATTAATTTAATTTAATCAAAGGTATGATTTTTATGTTTATCCCCCACTATTTATTTTTGGTTAATTGTTACCAACTGTTTTTTTTTATTTATTCTTGGCCATGATTTGGATCAAAATCTCAAGTGCCCCAAAAATTTAATTTCGGAACTTTTCCTACATAGCTTTGACCCAAGTATTTTATCTTAGGTGACTTAATTTTAAATATATCTTTTTAAGAACTCAGTCTAAGGTTAAATTTTCCTAATAATTTTTTAGGAGGTTTTTTTTTTTTTTTTGAATTTGATTTCAATTTTTTTTCAAGAATTCAATTCAGTGACTTTTTCTCATGAGTTTAGAGGTAAATAACTTCTACACTACAACATCAAGAAAAGGAAAATATAACAATAAAATAAGTCTACTACCATGTACATGAAAATAAAACAAAAAGTGATCATGTCAATCCGGCTTCAATTCGGATATGAGCTTGCGCCCATTAATTTTTTTTATTTTAAAATTTTTTTGCTATATAAATGCCCTTCCTAACCCATCTATCCAAACATAGCAAGGATAATAATTCAAAATTCTCAACCAAACTGAGGTATAGGTAAGTTTTTGCAATTCCCACAATGGAGTATACAATTTCTTTTTAAAAGTTTCTACACTATTCTCCATTTCAATGCCTTCCTTAAGTTGAAAAATGTGAATCTCAACACCACTCTTAGATGGTAAAATGACATTGAGCTCATTAGGCTCATGTGAGATAATATCTTCATCAAATTTTTCACAATTAAGAGTGGTGGGAGATTTAACTTCAATTATCTTTCCATAGAAATGATCATCCTCAATACATTGACTATGCTCAAGATGTTGTTCTTCATCCATAGCAATCATAACATTAGTCAATGTATTGAGGTCTTGGACTACTTGGGCATTGAATTCCATTTTGTATTGCATAAACTGGCACAAAATATTGTCAAATTCTTGTTCGTTTGAGTCCTCGTTTGTTGGATAGTGGCAAAATTCATTTGGTGGTGTGAGATCGGATGCAAAATTATAAGATTCATTCTCCCAACCATAACTCGGAAAACTCGGTGTAACATAGTGGTTGGGGTAGAAATTTAAGTAGGCCAAAACTAAATTTGAACCTTCACATACAAAGTCTTGAACCGGATAATTTATTGGACACTCACTAGTGATGTGCCCATACTCATCACAAATCTCACACACATTTCCAAAATTTTGGACATTTGATACATTTTTATAAAAATTTGGAAACATGAAACAAAACACAAACTATTTACAAATTAGATGACATACCTAGTCCCATGGTGAAAATCACGAGACTTACCTATGCCGTCCAAAATCACCTTTGAACTTGACGCTTAACTTTCCCCGGCAACGACGCAAAAAATGCTTGATTATTTTCGTTGTTATATCCTAGTCTTCAAAAATCATCCACTGGCGGTGCAAGGACCTCTTCGTCAGCGGAAGTTGTTGGAGCTCTGGAGTCTATAGCTCCTCTTTTGCGAGGGTCTTTCTCTTCTTGATCTATTGAGAAGAGTCCTTGCTTGCGAGTAGAGGATTCACTAGCAAAATTTGAGAATGGCAAGTGTTCACTCATTGGAGATGTGCACATTGCCGCTCAGGCTATTGTCTTAGTTATTCCCGAATCTAACATTGTGGAGGCCTCGACAATCCCTTTGCATACCTCTGGTACTACAGCTTTGTATGTAATAGCCTTGGTAAGTCTTGATTTCTTTAAGTTTTGTTTCTAATTTGATCTAAGGTAATTTTTGCTGACTTTGACTTTTTCCTATGCCTACTTCTTGCCATCCATGAAAGTGCTCTGGTGAAGAGGATTCGGCCCCTGAAAAGCTCGGCTGAGCAAGCTCAGAAGACTTCGAAGGCGTCTGAACTCAAGGTTACTGAGCTGGTCTTCACTAACAATGATCTCAAGGCCCAGATGTGTGACCCAAAGGCTCAGGTTGAAGAGCTGACCTCAGGTAATAAAGGCCTAGAAGCAGAGGCTAAGAAGGTAAAGAAAGAGCTCAAAGCAAAATTTTACAACCTACTTCAGGCTCGCAAAGATGCCTTTGAAGCCATTGAATCCTACGAGACCATGAAACAAGAGTATAACATGTTGGTTAAGGTCAATGCTACTTTGCTAAAGGAGTTCGAGGATGAGAAGGCGGCAGCCTGATAGAAGGATGCTCTGATTACTAAGCTTAAGGACGAAGCTGTTACCAACTGGGCTACTGGGTACCTTGCTTTTCAAGGTCAGGCTGTGGAGGCATATCCAGACCTAGACTTCAAATTCAAACTTCCTTTGGACTAGGAAAATGAGGCACCCAGTGCTAAAAAGGAGGCAGAAGTCTCAAGTCTTGCTGCTTCAGGGGCAGATGGGGTTGTAGTGCCTGAAGTTCAAATTTCTAAGCTTTTTTTAGTAGGTTTTGAGGTGTCTGTTCCCCCATCCAAGGTTCCTGCTTTGGTGGTTCCTTCTAATCTAACTCCAGTTACTTCTGTGGCTCCTCCTGATCTTACTTTAGCTGCTACTTCTGAGCATACCAAGCTTCCTAAGCTGCCTAAGGCACCAAATGACATTATTCTATCTACGGCTTTAAATTTTCCTGAGCTGCCTGAGCCCATCACTGATCCAACTATCAGGGCTTAGGTTCCCCTGTATTTTGTTTTCTTTTTATAAAAAGACTTTGTAACCAACTCTTTTTTGAGAAATGAAAGATGTTTTTGTCCAGCACTCTTGTGTTTTTGCTTTTCAACTGTTGTATTTCTGACTATTGTATTCTTTCGTTCCACTTATTCCCCTTTGCCTCTTGCTTTGAAGAGAACTTAGTTCTTCTTGAAGTGTATTTCACAAGTATGAAGTCAGATTGCCCTGGTTAGCAGCCTAGACTTGGTTTGAGCTGATGTGCTGGTCTTGTTTCTGCGATGTGAAAGGACCTTGCGAGCTGAGGACCTCTATAGGCTGAAGAGCACTTGAACCTAAGAACCCATCTTCTAATTATGAGCTTGAGGGATTCTTATTGTGATCTGATGAGTTCGTATTCAATTTGTGAACTGAGTGACTTATGCTTGCGGTTTGAAGAGCTCATATTGGGCTAGAGAGCTCAATTTGGAGAATTCCTCCTAACGAGCTGAAGTGCTCCTCTTTTACTAAGCTAAAGAACATATCCTTCGTTAGGCTATTTGTGCCTAAACTCTAGCGTGGAAAGCGAGAGACAGATCGTTATTCGCACCAACCTACCTTCTTAAAATGCCACCATCATGATTATGGAAGCATAAAAGGCCGCCACTTCACCTTCGCGCGTTTCTTGCTCCCTTAAAACTGGGGATTCCCTATTGTTTCCATAAATTTTAGAATTTCTTATTGCCTTCACAAAACTTGGGATTTCTTCTTCACGTCCCCAAAAATAATTTCCTCTAAAACTTCCTTCGTCTTTTGCTTTCTTTCTGGCTTACATAGCTCCTTCTCTTACTCTTTGTTCAAACAACGAGCCCAAGCCATGATTGACATGGTGTGGTACTCTACTTTCCTACTTCCCTCTATGGTTATAGCCTTAGAGTTAGAAGAAGTCAGAAGGCGGTAACTTCTGCCTGCTAGCTTATCTCTCCGAGCCCAAACCCATGATGAGCCTTGCAATTTTCTCCCTCGACGAGAAATTTTCTTTTTTGAAGGTGCTTTCAAGATGGATCTTTGTTGCCTATCCATCCTGCTATATAGTGGATTCTAGACTTCTTTAGGTTGTGCCCTCTCGTCTTTCTCCTGAAAGATGGGGTCCTATGATAAGCTTCTTTATTTTTTGGCACCTGCAAGGCAATAGTGAGTTTCCTATTGTTGCCAAGTTTCTTTATTTTTATGAACTTGATCACGACTTGTCCCCTACTTCCATCGTTTTATATGAAGACGCCACTTCAATCCTCTGTTGATCCTCGATGTTCCTAACTCTCCTAAAGGGTGGGCTCAGTGTTTTTTCTTTGCCTTTGGGGATTCTTGGAGGTCTTTTGAGCAACAATCCGCTCCTTCCTGGGTCTCTCATTCTTGGGGGTGCTTCTCTAATAGAGGTAGAAGCTCAAGATCTATCTTTTTATAATTTATGGACATTTTGATTGGTTCTTATTGTACTTTCACTATACAGGTGCCCCCATTCTGACCTCGGCTGAGCTGGTGAGGGTCAGGCAAGTGGCTCATGGTGAAGTTACTCCCTTCTCTTCGCTAGTCACTCCCTAGAACCTTCTTTGATTTGGAGCTTTTGTCACTGCTCTGGACACTATCTTACACCCTCTTTCTCTTATTCTTGATGTAGATTCATCTCATGTTGAGTCGGATGAGGATGAGGGTGTTTCCACCTCTTCGAGAAGACGTAGGAGGAGCAGCTCCTCTCCTCAATCATCTAGTTTTTCTTTTGATGGTGCTTTATTTTCTACTGCTAAGCTGATACTTGTAGAGCAACTTACAAAGGTGGTGAGGGAGCGTGATGAGCTGAAGGATGAGAATGCTCGTCTGCAAGCTGTGAACCCTCATTTGGAGGAGGAAATATTTGAGCTAAAGACAAGGCTTTAGAGCTTTTTCTTTACTTCTCCATGTAATCTGTCATACTTATGAATAAAAATCACTTTTTTGTGGGATGTCTTACTTATTACTTTATTTTTTATAGTCGCGATGTCTAGGCTAAGAAGCTCAGTTGATATGGAGAGCTGAATCGGCCAAGATTTCCTAAGGGAATTATGTTCTAAATTTCCTAACATGGTTGTTTGTCGGGAGCTCTTTTCATGTAACCTAGGGAGCTTATCCCCTAAGAACTAATCCTACATTTATGAATTGATGAGCTGATGATTTATGAAGAGCTCATCCTATTTTTATGAGCTAAAGGGCTCGTCAGATTTTTATGAGTTGATGAGCTCATCGATTGTTTAGGAGTCGAAGAACTCATCTTATATTTATGAGCTAAAGAGGTCATCATGTTTTTATGAGCTGAAAGGCTCATTGATTGTCTATGAGTTGAAGAATTCAACTATATATTTATGAACTGAAGAGCTCATCGATTGTTTATGAGTTGAAGTACTCATCTTACATTTATGAGCTGAATAGCTAATCATGTTTTAATGAGCTAAATAGCTCATTGATTATTTATGAGTTGAAGAAATCATCTTATATTTATGAACTAAAGAGCTCATCATATTTTTATAAGCTAAAGAGCTCATTGTACACAAACGAAATGTTGACTGAACTGTAACTTGTCATTTTATTGATGATGGCCTTTTTGCAAGGGTTTACTGAAAAAATCTCTTCAAGTGTTCTGCGTTCCAAGAGTGAGGCAAAGTCTTTCCTCCCTCCATGTGCAGCTCGTAGTTCCTAGGTTTGACTATCTTTGAAATGATGTAAGGGTCTTCCCAATTAGGCCCTAGCTTTCCATGTGTAGGATCCCTTCTTACAGGAAAGAGCTTTTTAAGTACGAGATCTCTGACTTTTAAGTTTCTACGTTTGACCCTCTTGTTGTAGTGCCTAGTTGTTTTCCTTTGGTAACTCATAATGCGTTGTAAGGCCTTGTCCTTCTTTTCATCCAAGAGGTCGAGGTTGAGCAAAAGTGAGAAATGATTGTGTTCGGGTTCTGAGAGTTCTGCCCTTGGGGATGAAATGTCGACCTCTATAGGAGCCACTACCTTGATTATGAACGCTAAAGCGAATGGTGTTTCTTGAGTCGCTGACCTAGGTGTAGTTCTATAAGCCCATAACACCTCTAGGATGTGCTCCACACATTGCTCTTTTAGGGCTTCTAGTTTGGTCTTTAAAGCCGTCTTTTTGGTTTGAATAGTTACTTCTACTTGTCCAATTGACTAAGAATGAGTTGGGGCAAAGAAGTAATTCTTTATGCCCAACTCGGCGTAGAACTTTCTAAACTTGGGATTGTCAAATTGTTTCCCATTGTCTGAGATGATGGCCCTGGGTACTCCAAACCTGCAGATTATATAGACTTCCAAGTGAAGTTTTGAACTTTGAGCTCTATAACTGTCGCCAAGGGCTTCATTTCTACCCATTTGGTAAAATAATTCACCCCAATAATGGCGAACTTGTACTATCCAGTGCTAGTGGGAAGGGGTCCGAGCATGTCAAGTCCTCTTTGCTGGAAGGGCCAGGGGCTCACCACCGAGGTGAAGGACTCTGGTGGACAATGTGGGACATTGCCGTGTAGCTGACAGATCTTATATTGTCTAACTAGATCTGTGGCATCTTTGAGTAAAGTGTGCCAGAAGTATCCTTACCCTAGTGTTTTACCTGCCAGAGCTCGAGTTCCGATATGATTGTCGCAAATGCCTTCGTGGATTTCCCTTAGGACGTAGTTAGCATCTTTGTCCCCTACATATTTCAAGAGAGGCGCCGAGAAGCCTCACTTATATAGGTTTCCTTGTAAGATCATGAATCTAGATTATCTGGCTCTTAGCTTCATGGCTTCCTTGGGATCTGCTGGTAGGGTTACATTCTGAAGGTATTCTTTGATTGGGTCCATCCAGCTCGGCTGGGCCAATACAGGGAACACTTCTCCGTCTTCATGGCTCACATATGGCTTAGCTAGGTGTTCAATTGGAATTAATCTATCCAGGCTTTCCTGGGAGGTTGTGAAAAGCCTTGCTAAAGCATCTACACTAGAGTTCACAACTCTAGGGACACGCTTGATTTTGACTTGTACGAACTTTTTCATCAGCTCCTGTACCTTTCTTAAATATAGGATCATCCTCTCTCCCCTAGCCTTATAAGTCTCTTTAATCTTTTTTACCACGAGCTGAGAGTCATTGTTGATTATGAATTGTTTTGCCTTCATTGAATGTGCCAGATTGAGCCCAATGATGACGGCCTCGTATTCTGTCTCGTTGTTTGAAGCTTTGAATCTGAATCTGAGGGTATACTCGATGTCTATCCCATCAATGGAGGTCAAGATCAACTCTGTACCGCTGCCCTGGGCATTGGCTACTTCGTCTACCGAAAGCTTCCACGTGGAGAGGTCGGGTACTAGCTGGGCTACCTCCGTGGATGCTTCTGGGGCCATGGTGAACTTCGTAATGAAGTCTGCTATCACTTGCCCTTTAACTACGATTCTAGGTTTGTACCTGATGTCAAATTCGCTGAGCTTTATCACCAATTTTATTACCCTTCTTGAGGACTCTAGTTTGTGTAGCACCTGTTTCATTGGCTAGTCTGTAAGGACTTCAATGGTGTGAGCTTGAAAGTAGGGTCTCAACCTCCTTACTGCTGTGACTAAAGCCAAGATCAGTTTCTCCAATTTTGGATATCTTTTATCTGCCCCCCTTAGAGCAATGTTGTAGTAGTAGACTAGCTGTTAAGCTTTGTCTTGCTCTCTAACGAGTTGTACTGGTTGAGAAGTCTGAAACAGCAAGATAAAGGGTGAGCACTTCCCCTTCCCTCGAGCTTACCAAAATTGGGGGCCTACTGAGGTAATATTTGAGGGTTTTGAATGCCTCTTCACATTATGCCTCCCATTTGAATCTTTTCTTCAAGACTTGAAAGAAGGGTTAGTACTTGTCGCTTGATCTAGATACAAAGCAACTTAAGGCCACAATTCTCCCTGTTAGGTGTTGGACTTCTCTGGTATTAGAGGGAGGTCGCATGTCTATCACCGTCATGACCTTTTCTGGGTTTGCCTCGATTCCTCTGCTGTTGACTATGAAACTTAAAAATTTCCAAACTAAGACCTCAAATGCACATTTGGCTGGATTAAGCTTCATCTAGTATTTTTTGAGGATTTGAAAAGATTCCTTGAGGTGCTCGATATAGGGCTCAACTTTTAATGACTTTACGAGCATGTCATTGATGTACACCTCCATTGATGTCCTGATCTATTTTTAGAACATTCGATTTACTAAACACTAGTATGTGGCCCCAACATTCTTCAGCTTAAATGGCATGATTTGGTAGTAGTATGTCCCCTACTCAGTCACAAATGATGTCTTCTCCTGATCACTGGGGTTAATTTGGTTGTACCCTAAGAAGGCATCCATGAAGTTGGGGAGCTCATGTCCAGCTATGGTGTCTACAATTAGTTCAATCCAAGGTAATGAGAAACTATCATTGGTGCATGCGCAATTTTGGTCAGTGAAGTTGACGCAGAGGCGCCACTTGCTGTTTGAATTTTTTACTAAGACTACATTAGCCAACCAGGTAGGGTAATCTACCTCCCTAATTGCTCTGGCATAAAAAAGTTTGTTGACCTCCTCATTAATTGCCTTTTTGGCGTTCTGGGGCAAAACTTCTCCGCTTTTGCTTAATGGGTTTGCAGGTTGGGTTTATGCTAAGCTTTTGCGTGATGATCGAGGGTTCAATTCCCTGTATATCCTCTTGCTTCCAGGAAAATACCTCCATATTCCTTCTGAGGAACTGAATAAGGAGATCTTTGAGCTCTTTAGGCAGCTTTGATACCACATGCCCCTATTCTTCATCGAGCTAGATTAGCTCTAGCTCTTCTGAGGGTGTAGGTCTCGTCTCTAGCTCATCCTTCATATCTAGTTCGTCCAACTAGATGATTTCAACCTCTTTCCTTCTCATTGATGCCATGTAGCATTCTCTTGCTACTCGCTGGTCTCCTCTGACCACTCTTACGCTGTTCTCAGTGGAGAATTTTACGACCAGGTGATAGGCAGAAGAAATGGCCCTCATGGCATTGAGAGAAGGTCTTCCTAGCAGAACATTGTATGCTAAGGGGGCTTCGACTATGAGGAATCTCACTGTGGTGGTGGTTGACAAAGAGGGTTCCTATAGTGAGAACTAGTTGGATCGACCCCAGGGGTGGCACTCTCTCCCCTAAGAATCCTAGAAGATGAGCTTTCACTGGCTCGAGCTTGTCTCTGCCTATGTCCATCTTATCGAAGGCGGATGCAAAAATAATGTCGGCAAAGTTTTCATTATCAATTAGGACCCGATGAACGGTTCTGTTAGCAATGATGACCCTTACCACCAAGGGTTATCATGGGGTGTTGGTAACCCTCTAAGTCTGCGTCTGAGAAAATGATGTCTATGTTTAGCCAAGATGTCTTGGTCACAGTCTGCACCTCCAATATTTTCTTTGTTCTGACCTTACGCATGTTTGCTTTTCTGGTCGTGCTAGTTTCGCCACCGCCAGAAAATCCTCTAGATATCACTCTGATCTCCCCCAGGGGTTGTTAGTGTTGTGTAGGATTTTGTTGTTGAGGTGCCGAAGAAGGGTGAGCCCTATTCTGATTATCATGTGCCACAAAATGGTGCAGTTGCCCCCGCTTAATTAAGAACTCGATCTCTTTTTTCAATTAGATGCAATCGTCGGTGAGGTGGTCATGGTCTCTATGGTATTCAAAGTACTTCGTTGCGTCCCTTTTTGCAGGATCTATCTTCATCCGAGGTGGCCACCTCAAAAATTTCTCATTATGCACTTCATAAAGGATCTGGGATATGGTGGCCTTAAGTGGAGTGAGCTGTAGAGGTGAGAACCTTGGCTGCAACTTTGGCTGTAAAGGACCCAGGCAGTCCCTGACGTCTCCCCTCCTTTTTGGGGAGCGGTCTCTGTCTCTACACAAAGACCTATCCCAGGCTCTTTCTTTCTTACGACTTTGACCTCTCTTCTTTTTCTCTTTCTCTTTTTCCTTGTTCGTTGATAGGCTTCTTATCTTGGAAAAGAAAGCTTCTTCACCATTGATTTATTTCTCCACCTTGGCGAGTACTTCTGTCATACTGGCTTGCAGGTTCTTTGATATGGAGAACATCAGGTCTTTTGACTGAACTCCCAGACCAGCGATGAAAGCAGTGATGGTGAAATTTTCATCAGGTGCGTCCACTTTCAGTGATTCTAAGTTGAACCTTTGAACATAAGTTCATAGGTTTTCATCGGGTCCTTACTTTACATTTAGTAAATGGTAGCTCAATTTTCAATAAGTCTGAGCTCCTATGAAGTGCAAAACGAAGGATATGACAGCTCTCCAAAAGATGAGATAGATGTTAGGGTCAACCTATTAAACCATGCCAAAGCTGAGCCCTTCAACATGATGTCGAAGGCTCAGCATCGTACAAGGTCCTGATATCCATGGAGCTCCATTTGGTTTTTGTATGTGTTAAGGTAGTCCATGGGCTCTTTTGTCCCATCAAAGGCCTCTATCTAGGGCATTCTAAACTTTAGAGGGAGGGAAAATTACAATATTTCATCTGTAAAGGGGACTTAGTTTGTCGCACTAAGGCGTCCATGGTTACTAGAGTTTTGCTTTGAATAGCCTTCTCCATGTGTCTGAGCTCCTGTTGTATATCTCTAAAGTGTTGTTCTCAATACTGTTCTTTCCTTTTTCTATTGAAACAGAGGAAACTCATCATTACGAGCTTCCCTATTTTGACTTTGCACTTCTTCATTGTGCTCATTCCTACGAACTCGACAATGGGCATTGCCTATAGTTTGGTTGCGCTCATCTCCCACGGTGATGTCTCTCAGGAGGTTGTTGTGCTATTGTTCCCTCTAAGGTGGATCGCCTTAGGCTGGCTATGCTCTTTGAGGATGCTAAAGGAGGTTTAGCAACTCCTCGTTCTGTTGGAGGAGATGTTGACTGGCTAGGCGAAGGGCCTCCAGTTCATTGTTAGGTATGGGATCGACTATGGGGGGGATTGACTTCTGGTGTAGGCAAGAAATCATGGGGATTTTCTTGCTACCTTCCATTGGTAGCTTCTTGTCGGTTATGTAATCGAGAAGGATTCACTTGACTTCTGCTTATGTTGCGCGTAGAAACCATCAATTACTGCAGATGATCAATATTTGTAAGAGGAACAATCATTCCCACAGACGGCGCCAACTGATGATGAGTATAACACAATTGAGCAAAATGGAGAACGTAAAATGCATCGAAGGATTCTATCTAAGCTTCAAGGCTCTTGGGAGCAAGAATTTAAGGGAATTGGGTCAATTACGCAGAAGAATTATAGTGGTTCACCAGCTCGAGATTACGACTAATTCACTCTTCAATGAAGTCTCTTGCTCCTAAGGAATATATTGATAGAAAGGGAAATTACACATTAGTTTGATAGAGTTCTTATTGCCTGCCTCCTAGAAAGGGCTTTGTACAATATTTAAAGCAAATTTTTAAGCCTAGTTGAATCTGAGGCGTGATTTTTGTCTCCCTCATGTAAAGTTTTGCTTGATTTGTGTGGTGGTTATGCTGAGCGATGGGAGAGTTGCGAATTTGTTGCCTGGACTGGTACCTATTTCCATTGAGGAGAAGCTTGGTGGTTGCCAACTGTCTTCCACTCCGCTTCCTCTGAGGCGCGAATTAAAGGAGCTCAAGATTTTTATGTTATTGGGCTCCTTACCTAATCTAAACAACCGAGCTTAGCATTAGGATTTTCTAGGCATCATCAAAGCAAAACAGAAAGAGAAATAAACAAGAGAATACTGATACCTAATTCTTGAATAAGTGTTTAACAAGTAATTCTTTTAGGTCTAGATGTATGCCTTAAATAGAAAAAAAAAAAAAAAA
>CAUOFW020005724.1:1084015-1102744 GCA_963454935.2 Ilex paraguariensis
AAAAAAAAAAAAAATACGCATAGTTTGTCCGACGAGTGTAATTAATTGAAAACTTTACGCGCCTTATACCCGTGATTAGCTGTTTGTCCCCTCCATTTTTCTCTCTCCTCGGATTCTCTCACTAGAAAAAAAGTCTCTCTCTCTTCCAATCTGGTCGCCCTTTTTAGCGCGTTCACGCGTACTCTTTGCCCCTTCTTTGTGGTATATATATTCCCTCCCTTCATCTTCTCTCTCCAGTTGGTGCAGAACAATTCCCACCTTTGCATTGTTCTCTGCATCTGCCACTTCCCATTTCAAAATATCTTCCTATACATCCCTTCTTCTCCATATTCTCACACACACATTGAAACATACCACATAACTATTAGTTTTCTTCATCTCTCCAAAGGGTCATTGTTCTCTGCACCTGTTCTCCTTACTCCTTTGTCGTCCTTCGCTTACATAAATTTCCACAAAAATTTAGATTCTCTGTTTTTCTATCGATTTTCTTGCCATTTTCCCTAGAAATCTAGAAGGGTCCTCAAGATTTCTCTCCAAAATGCCGTCATTGGAAGAAGAATTGTTTCCATCAACACCAGGTAAGTTCAAAGATCGAACCCACACAATGAACAGACAATTCCAACGTTGTTTCTCTTCGACGACCACAATGTTCCTCTGGGCACTCTTCTTAATCGCCTTAACGGCGTCGTATCTGAGCTTCCAGTCTTTCGTTGATTCCGGTAGCCGGTTCTTCTCCTCCTCCTGGGGTGGGATCCAATGGGAAAGACAAGTCCGTACATCCGGCCAACCTCGCCGGCCGAACGGCTTTTCGGTTCTGGTCACCGGCGCCGCCGGCTTCGTTGGGACCCACGTCTCATTGGCGTTGAAGAAGAGAGGAGACGGCGTCGTTGGGTTAGATAATTTCAACAACTATTACGACCCATTGTTAAAGAAAGACAGAAAAGCCCTTTTAAATTCCCACAATATTTTCATAGTGGAGGGTGATGTTAACGATGCGCGCATGCTTGCAAAGCTCTTCGATATTGTAGCCTTTTCTCACGTTATGCACTTGGCTGCGCAGGCTGGGGTGAGATACGCCATGGAGAACCCACATTCTTATGTTCACAGTAACATTGCTGGGCTTGTGACGCTCTTGGAGGCCTGTAAGAGTGCAAGCCCACAGCCTGCTATTGTTTGGGCCAGCTCAAGTTCTGTTTATGGATTAAACGATAAGGTTCCATTTTCCGAATCGGATCAGACGGACCGACCCGCTTCTCTCTATGCAGCCACCAAAAAGGCCGGTGAAGAAATCACCCACACTTACAATCATATTTACGGGCTTTCAATTACCGGGTTGAGGTTTTTTACCGTTTATGGCCCTTGGGGCAGACCCGACATGGCTTATTTTTCATTTACCCGGAATATTTTACAAGGGAAGCCCATTACTATTTACCGTGGTAAAAACAAGGTTGATTTGGCTAGAGATTTTACTTACATTGATGATATTGTGAAAGGGTGTATCGGGTCACTGGATACATCGGGTAAGAGTACAGGGTCAGGTGGGAAGAAACGGGGCCCGGCAATGTATCGGATCTTCAATTTGGGTAACACGTCGCCCGTGACTGTGCCGATGATGGTGGGCATTTTGGAGAAGCATTTGAAGACGAAGGCTAAGAAGAATTTTGTGGAAATGCCGGGAAACGGCGACGTTCCGTTTACGAATGCGAATATAAGCTTTGCCCGGAGGGAGCTCGGGTATAAACCCACGACCCAGTTGGAAGCCGGGTTGAAGAAGTTTGTTAGGTGGTATCTATCATATTACGGCTACAATCACGGCAAGCCTGTATAATAATATTCGATTTCTTTTTCAATTATTTTGTGATTACTTTTTTTTTCCCGGAAAATGAGAAAAGGAGAAAAGAAAAAATTCGTGTAAAGAAGAGTCAATTGTATTCTTTTCTTGGGGATGAGGTGAAGGAAGAACTTTATCCTCGGCCAGAGTTTTGTTGTTAATTTTTAACAAAGTTTTTGGTACTAATTTGTCCCACATTGCTTCTCTTATTTGCCTTTTTTAGCATGATATGAGTTTAAATTTCATAATTAGCCTTTAAACTTTGACTTCAATTTTAATTTGGTCCATAAACGTTTATTTGTTCTAATTTAGTCACTTAGCTATTAATTTTTTCTCAATTAAATCTTTTTGTCAATTTTCACTATCAGATCAAATGGAAACATATGATTTAATGGTAGAAATTGTAGATCAAACTAATCTCCATTTGATATAATGGTAAAAATAGACAGAATGACTTAATTGAAAATAAATTCATAGTTGATGGACTAAATTGAGACAATTGAAAGTTCAGAGACCAAATTATCATTTTTCCCAAAAAGGAAAAGGGGGGAGGGGTTGACAAACATATTATTTATTTGTATTAATTGGTTTGGCGATTTATAACTGAACTAGTCATAATCCGTGTCTGAAGACACGATGAAATATAAAATTTAAACGTTTAAAAAATTGATCCCATTATACTGAAAAGTAAATATATATAAGATAAAGATTCACGTTGCTAACTAATTTATTATACAGATTAAAATGAGTTAGCCAATGAATTGATGAATCCAATTTCATAAGGGAACGTTGTCCCAATCCAAGGCCTAAATTCAGTTGTATGATCCGTTTGTGAAACCTGATTTCAACCTCTGTTGTGTAATCTAATCTTAACTACACAATTTTTATCTCCCTAGCTAATAAATTTTGGTCCAATGTTAGGCTACCTCGGCCAACTTTTGTGTTTGAGTGAAGTGTAGAATTATTGTTAAATGGAAAGTATTTTTGTAATTTAAAACCTACTACAAATTTCAAAGTTTTTCTCTCTGAAATGTTACACAATAGTGAAGTTATTTTTCATTTATATGAATTAAGGTATGCAATAGATGAATTTTTATTTTGAATTTATAAGGTCATCTCAAGTCTTGATTCAATATTTGAGTAAAAAAATTTAGTTTGATATAAAATACTCCAATAGAAGAGTATAAATTCAAATTTAAATGAGGACAAATTCAAATTTAAAGAATGATAAAATATGACCATTAAATTTTTTAAAGAGGGTAAAATGTGTTCATTGAAGATTTGAGCACTTTTTTAACTAATAATAAATTAACTAACAAAATGTTTAACTAATAATAGAGAATTTTTAATTAAATAATAAATTAATCAAGTTAGTGTCAAATACGAATAAATCAAAATTAATAAACTGTTTAACTAGTATTGTATAACATGCTAAGTTTTTTGTTATTTTTATCAAGTATTAATGCAATTCTTATATAATAAGGGGATTTTTTTTATTTATTTTTCTTATTATATGTATTAGTTTTCAAAAACATCTTTTTGGATGTTTCTATATTTTAGTCTTATTTTTAAAACAGAGCAATTAAAAAAAAAATCATTCATCAAACATATTTTTATTTTTATTTTTATTTTTGGCCATAAAATGAAAACAAAAACGAAAAAAAACAGAAACGGGTGGTTACCAAACGCCACCTAAATAGATGGCCAAGAATTGACAAAAAACCTAATTGTAATGAGGCATTCGGTGAAGGTTTAAGAATCAAAGGATTTAAGGATTCAAAACAAGATACACTAAACCCTTCTTTTTATCTATCATATAAGCTCATATCCCTCATTGTTCCTTCATAAGCCTTTGGATTTTCATTTTTCAACATTCTTTTCACAATTCCATCTCTTTTTCCAAAAAAAATTCTTTATTTCATTTCATCATTTTTCTTTTTCATTCATTCTTGATTGAAAATTTCACCTCAATTTCCCACACATATCAAATAAACACACATTTGGGGATAAATAAGGTAAGATATATACTTAAATGCTCGGCTTGGTTATTAATCGAGGTGAAGAAATGAGAACTCGTCATGGATCAATCACGGATACTTGAGACACTGCAATGAAAGAATAGGCTTAAGGCTCAAATAGAATTCAAAGACGGCCTAGAAACACCTTGCAGAAAGTAAGAACAAGTGTTGCTTTTTATTGAGATATGGCCAACTAATTACTCCTATACTCCTAACCAAAACTGGAGTAATAAGATTATTGAAAAATAATGGATTTGGAAAGAATATCATAAGCGTAAATGTATTATACCCCTCCAACCAGGATAAGTGCAATAGTCACAGGGTTTATAAATGCATCTCTACTATGGATGTCGAGCTTTTTCAAAACATGAATCTAATCTCATAAATCTCAACAGAAACTACATGCTCATTATGAACAAAGTTTGGGTTTCTAATACAAACATCACTATGATATTCAAGCATAGACTACAAGTATCTAGAGTACATCATGCAACCAATTCGGGTATCACATAGTATATCTAAATCACACAGCTTTTAAGGAACAACAAGTATTAGTCAAATAGATATATTTTTTTCAAAATTTTTTAAAAAATTTCAAATTTCTTTCAATTTTTCACTAAACTACAAAGAATATTANTACAAAATTGGGCTTTTCATACTCTGTACTCTGAAAAATTTTAAAATTATTATTTTATATCTTCAAAGATTAAATTTCTCACCTTGTACACTCAATGTATTAAAAGTGTTGCAATGTGACTCTTCTATTACTTTCGTTTTTTTTTTCATCAAAAGTCAACTCATTGACAGTGACAAAAAAACTAACAAAAAACTAATAGAAGAGTCACATNAAATTTCAAATTTCTTTCAATTTTTCACTAAACTACAAAGAATATTAAAATAAATAGGAATAGAAGCACAACCATGGTGCAACCCTCACCCCCCCCCCCCAACTTAAAATCTACATTGTCCTCAATGCAACAAAGATAATGCAATGAGGAAATAAAAGACGAGGAAAAGAGAACACCTAAGTGTAGCTCCTAGCAAACTAACTGAAAAATAACACAAAAACAAATTAGCTTAAAAGAAAATAACAAGATTATTTAAAAAGAAAAGAAGAAGTTATCTAACAAACCGAATATACAAAACTAGGGTTATTCCTAATGCAGATGGATGGTCCTAATATACAGGATCAAAAAGCTCTCTACAATCTCCTCCATTGATAAACCCTTTAGGAATGGTTTCAGTTGTTGGTCAGTGACCTTCAAAGTTTGACCATTCTTGGGGCTTTCAACCTCTACTACACCATGAGGGTAAACAATATGGACCACAAAAAGACCGGCCCAATGGGAGCGAAGTATTTCAAGAAAGATGTGAAGTCGAGAGTTGTATAAGAGTACCGTTTGTCCCGACTCAAAATTATTTTTCAAATTCAATTGATCATGAAAAACCTTGGTCCTTTCCTTATAAATACGGGTACTTTCCTTATTTGTTGTCTCAATCTCAAGCTCAATAACAAACTCAACCTCTCTATCTGGCGACAATCCCGATAACTCATCCGAAAATTCACAAATCACTGGCAAATCATATAATTTTACCTCATATTTGCTAGTATCTCTCACATATTTTAGATACCCCTGACAACCTTCTCTAAGTAATCTCCGAGCCTTGATTTCAAAAATTAGATTGTTATGTGTCAACTTCCGATCACCTTGAAATCTAAATTTTGATTCACCTAGTATTAGAAAAATAACTTATTTTCTAAAATAGTCCACCAATGCATGATAAGAAGATAACCAATCCATTCTCAATATCACATCAAAACCCTAAATATCTAAAGGAATTAGATCCACAAATAACTCTTGTGTATTCAAATTTATCACACAACTTCTATAAACACTATCCACATACACTACATCACCCACTGGCGTAGAAATAGCCAGACAACGGTCTAATGGAATAAAGGGTTGATCCTAATACATGCTAAATGCATCTGCAGCAAATGACTGTGTGGATCCAAGATCAATGAGAATGTGTACATTCCTACCAAAGATATAAATCATACATGTTACCACATTAGAAGAACATTTCCTTCTCTTTGTACATTTCCTGTGTACCCGTACCACCAGGTGTGACATTGCCCACGTATGATGTCCTAGCAGTTCCACTTGGACAATCTCGCATCACATGTCCCAACTGCCCACAATCATATCACTATAGATCCTCACTTGACAATGTCATCCCACAATCCCAAGTCATATACCTTTGCACTCCACACTTGAAGAAAGTTACACCTATTGCTTGGCTATTAGCTAATCCTTTATCTGGCTGTCCCACGGAGAATTTGGAAAAACTTTGACCTCGCAAGCTAGTTGATGCTCTACCATTCCCTGCACCTTTAGCTTGAGAGAATTGATATTACTACTTCTTTGATCTCGATGTTTGACCCATCGGTTGGAATCCCATAGCTGAATTGTTCAAGTCCTCCGGCTGACTCTCAAACATCTCTTTACACAACTAAAGCTTTATTCACCAAAGCTGAATAACTAGTTAATTTAAAGGCTGACAAATGAGTTCGGATTGGGTAATCTAACCCCCATTGAAACTTTTTTCATCTTGCCTCATTAGTTTGAACAAAAGTTATAGCAAAATGAGACAACGTAGTGAACCGTTTATCATATTTTGACACTGACATCTTCCCCTGAGTTATGTCTTAGAGGCATACTCTTGTTCATAGCAGTACAACTCTGAAAAATACTTGGTATTAAACTTTCTTATAAATTGATCACAAGTAACCCTTCTCTATACTGGAGCACCCTCACCAACGATTGGAACAGTTAACAATCGCTTTGTAGCCTCCCACCAAAATCGTGTCTCCTCCTTTAACATAAAAGTTGCCAAAATACCCTGTTGTTCATTAGTAGCGTCTACTACCTCAAAGATAGATTCCACTTGTTCCAATCAATCCACGGCTTTTAGAGGGCTAACTGTTCCCGCAAATGTTAGAGGACTCAATTTCATAAACATCTCATGCATCGTACCATGTGGCTCCCAATGTCGCATTGGTGGCACTACCCGTGCTGCTACCTATATTTATGTTTGTAATTCCACTAATCGATTTATCATTGTAGCCATCTATGCCACCATTTCAAACACTCTCTACACCATATTCAACTGATTTTGCTCCCCTTTCCTACCTTCTTGTTGTTGTCTCTCATCTCTCTCATCCATGGTAGGTGCATTAGATCCCTCCCTTTTAACTGGTTCTTGATCTACTCTTGGATCTATTATCACTTAATCGTACAGCAGCATATCAACATAAATAAACATGCATACATGTAACGTTAACACATTCAAATTTCACTCATCCTGACACCCTAAACTATCCACTGCTGACCTAGCCTCACGTCACGTGTCTACAGAACCTTATAAACCTAGGCTCTGGAGTCAAAATGTCACACCCTACCACAAATAATAGTACTTATTATCTATTTCCGATAGGTAGACCTCATTAACGAACCTATAACCAATTAACTTGAACACAATGATGGACAAACTCATGACAATATCATCATCATAACAATCCCACAAAAAGGTATACCCATATATACATTACTACAGATTTGAGCATACTCAACCACTTACAACAAACACTCACACTACCTTAACAACTGTACATATTTAAATAACCAAGTATCTTCTTAAAAATTAACAACTAGGCACACATGAAAAACATCCCTGACCTCCCCGACTTAGTAGTGAACTTCCCATAGAGTCTGGTTACCTGAAAAACCAAACTGTGGTTGGGTGAGCACAACATGCTCGATGAATGTACAATTTTATTAAACTAATAATAACAAAAACATACTTTGCACACCATCACTATATCATATAAAAATCAACATTGATTCAATAGCTTTCTTCAACTATCATCAGTTAACTATTGCAATTAGTCATAAATAAATAGTTTCATACATTATATATAATCGCCACTAAGGCTACTTATCTGCCACTAAAGCTACTTATCCACCACTAAGACATAATAACGCCATTAAGACTATATATCCGCCACTGAGGCTACTTATTCGCCATTAAGGCCATATATCTGTCACTAATGTCATACAATTGTCATTAAGGATATAGTCGTCATGTTCATACATCAATATCACATAGGCATATCTTAACCATTATCAACCACATGAAAAAGCACACTCACCTCAAGTGCAATAATATGACAGTTTGATTAACAGACGACACCCTTGGTGTAGATGTCGATGTCTCAGCTCCTATCACATATCATAGTAGACCATGAGTAAGTGCATAAAAATACACAAATTTTCAATGGTTAATTTTACCTTCCTTTAAATTTAATTTTATATAATTTTAAGTTTAAATTTATCCACTGAAGTTTATTGTGTCAAAACAAATTTTTTGCTTAAATGTTAACTTATATTTGAGTAAAAATTTAAGTCAATATTGAAGATGATCCTATTAACAATTTTTTGGATAATAGGCTTGGTTCAGTCTTGACGTGGGTCTTATTTTTTATTTTTTTATTTGATATATGATTGTGTTTAAGATTAAAAAAATAAAAATAAAATTATTTAAACTTAAATTTGAGTCTAAAAATAGTAATTTAAATCTGTCATCTGATTTTATAATATAAAATAAAATAAATTTTAAAACATTCATTCGATAACATTAAATAAATTCATCTACCAATTATCGATATCTTTGTTAAAACCATTTAGAATATTCAGTACCCATAATCTCGTATAACTGCCTAAGCTTGGTAGCATCAGCATGTACGAATCTTTGCTTTCGGAAAAACCCTATGCTACTCCGGAAAAAGCATTAACTGAAAGCCTGAAACGATAAAAAGAACATAACAAATGAGAATCGGAAGTCAAGTGTTGAGCGCTAACAAATCGATTTTAACATTACCATCACTGCTCGCTTCCTCTCAATTCACTTTCCGCTTCAAATCTTTCACTTCTGCAATTTCTTCTTCTTCTAGGGTTTCTCGAATGGCATCCGAAGCCCCTTCCCCTTCCGCTTCTTCATCGTCAGCTGCTTCATCTGCTATCGATTTTCTCTCTCTTTGCCACCGTCTCAAGGTACCGCGTTTACTTGTACTTCACACACATTCTGTGCATGGACACATTTTTATTGATGAACTATTTCGTTTTCAATTTCATGGCATTCAGTACAATTCTATATAGTTGCTCTTGTTTGTTTAATTTCTGTTCGTTGGTGTGCTCATTTTGAATTTATAGATTCCGTAACTTTTGATAGCAATGCATTGGTTTTTTTTCCATTGTCGTTGTTTTTATTTGTTTGATTTGTGTTTGTTTATTTTTATATGTGAAACTGATCAGTTTGAGTGATGAATTCTGTAAATCTCGATTACATTGCCTCTGGTTACTATCCCCAATTGTTGCTTTTATTTTCCTGATATTGGGAAAAAAAAGAAAGAAAAAACGATGACAACATTTGTTTCATTTAGTGTGACGGTGTTGAACTTGATATTGAACAGACGACAAAGAGAGCAGGATGGGTCAAAAGAGAGGTTCAGAATCCAGAATCAATCGCAGATCACATGTACAGAATGGGCTTGATGGCTCTAATTGCATCTGACATTCCCGGTGTTTGTAGAGACAAGTAGAGTTTTTTATTCTGTTTTGAGCTTTTTGCGTATATTTTGGTATTTATTACTTCTAACTAAAAACACAGTAGAACCTGAGAAATTGTTTGACTAATTTTAAATTTTGGACTTTCAGGTGCATAAAAATGGCGATTGTTCATGATATTGCAGAAGGTGAGAAGTGATAATTTCAATTTATTGTAGTTATGTTTTCTTGCCCTATACTTGATGAAAAGTAGAGTATGAAAAAGCACAAGTTTGAATTTGGTGTTTTTTCTTGTGTGTTTGTGAAATGAAGAGCTCGCATAGATTCAGTTGAATACATATGCTTCTATTCAACATATTCCATTTTTGACGAAGCCTAGGATCATGGAACTATATATGATGTCAAGTTCCATTTCTTAGTAGATAGGATTTTTTTTTTTTTTTGGGATAAGCTCAGAGGGGAAGTGAGTAGATAGGATGACGAGGTGGAAGGTGACTGATTCCCCACATGTTCTATGTGCATTACTAGTTAATTTTTTTATGGACAAATGCTGAAAACTAAATACATAGAAGGAGTTTGCTTGGGTTCAAAAGTAGTTATGGGTAAGAGAGTTGCTGCTACTTGCTAAAGTACTTGAATATTTGTAGCCAAAAACAAAAAGGTGCATGATGTCAATGCTTTGGCAAGTGTTCTTCGATGTTGGGATATAGGATACACAACATGTGGGAAGTGGGATGAGTTCCCCTCTTTTTTGTGGACCGGTCAGATTAGTGCCCTATTCACTAATCCGCATATTGACTTGGTCAAATGCACAGATTTTACCATGGATCTGTAGGTTTGTGTATTTTCTTCAATGTTTTTAGCTTGTGAATCAACCATGCAATTTGGGGGGTGGGGGTCAAACTCCACATTTGAGTTATTTTTCACACCGAATGACGAAGAATGACTAGCACTTTGGTGGTTATTAGAGGAAGTATAATTCTTAGTCAAAATAAGTATAACAGAGAACATAAAAATATGAAAGTACTTCTATTTTGTAGGCAATCTCCGCATTCTTTGGACAATATGACATTCTGGATCTTGCTTTTTTGTGACATCCTACTCCTGCCCTTGAGCTGTTGTGGTTTCGTAAGTTGGATGGAATTTTCTAATTAATCGAATATTGATTGTTCTTGATTCTCTTATGAGTTGCACGGGATTTGCAACAGGAAGGGTGCAAACAAAATTTTTTAGTGTTTGGAAGATGGTTTATTTGTCAAAACAATTAAGTTAACTTGACCATCCATACGCTACACTACCTACCTACTTGTGCCTCCTTCTAAACTCCCAACTTTGATTGTAAAATGAGTCTATTTTGGCTAGTGTTAAGGTTTCCTTGGCAGAGCAATAGTTTGTGGGAGTAGGGGACTGAGCACCTCTAGGGGCCTTTCTTTTTTCTTTTTTTTTGTATGCTAGCTCTTCTGTAGTCATGTGGCATTCAAAGTCAAAGTATCTGTGTTAATATGTCTATGTTTCTTGAGGTTGAGTTTTTGTACCTCATTCTTTGAAGTGTTTGAATAGCCATTGTTGGTGACATCACTCCTGCTGATGGGATTCCAAAGCTTGAAAAGAGTCGACGGGAGCAGGAAGCACTAGACCACATGTGCAAACTACTTGGCGGAGGGCCAAGAGGTACTGTTTGTCTCTCATTCTGCCTTGTTCAAGTGAATTCATCTTCTAAGCTGAATTAATGTAATGTTTCCATTTGTTGGTTGATAATTCAATGTTGCTTTGTGCAGCTGGGGAGATANATTTTTTTTTTTTTTTGGGATAAGCTCAGAGGGGAAGTGAGTAGATAGGATGACGAGGTGGAAGGTGACTGATTCCCCACATGTTCTATGTGCATTACTAGTTAATTTTTTTATGGACAAATGCTGAAAACTAAATACATAGAAGGAGTTTGCTTGGGTTCAAAAGTAGTTATGGGTAAGAGAGTTGCTGCTACTTGCTAAAGTACTTGAATATTTGTAGCCAAAAACAAAAAGGTGCATGATGTCAATGCTTTGGCAAGTGTTCTTCGATGTTGGGATATAGGATACACAACATGTGGGAAGTGGGATGAGTTCCCCTCTTTTTTGTGGACCGGTCAGATTAGTGCCCTATTCACTAATCCGCATATTGACTTGGTCAAATGCACAGATTTTACCATGGATCTGTAGGTTTGTGTATTTTCTTCAATGTTTTTAGCTTGTGAATCAACCATGCAATTTGGGGGGTGGGGGTCAAACTCCACATTTGAGTTATTTTTCACACCGAATGACGAAGAATGACTAGCACTTTGGTGGTTATTAGAGGAAGTATAATTCTTAGTCAAAATAAGTATAACAGAGAACATAAAAATATGAAAGTACTTCTATTTTGTAGGCAATCTCCGCATTCTTTGGACAATATGACATTCTGGATCTTGCTTTTTTGTGACATCCTACTCCTGCCCTTGAGCTGTTGTGGTTTCGTAAGTTGGATGGAATTTTCTAATTAATCGAATATTGATTGTTCTTGATTCTCTTATGAGTTGCACGGGATTTGCAACAGGAAGGGTGCAAACAAAATTTTTTAGTGTTTGGAAGATGGTTTATTTGTCAAAACAATTAAGTTAACTTGACCATCCATACGCTACACTACCTACCTACTTGTGCCTCCTTCTAAACTCCCAACTTTGATTGTAAAATGAGTCTATTTTGGCTAGTGTTAAGGTTTCCTTGGCAGAGCAATAGTTTGTGGGAGTAGGGGACTGAGCACCTCTAGGGGCCTTTCTTTTTTCTTTTTTTTTGTATGCTAGCTCTTCTGTAGTCATGTGGCATTCAAAGTCAAAGTATCTGTGTTAATATGTCTATGTTTCTTGAGGTTGAGTTTTTGTACCTCATTCTTTGAAGTGTTTGAATAGCCATTGTTGGTGACATCACTCCTGCTGATGGGATTCCAAAGCTTGAAAAGAGTCGACGGGAGCAGGAAGCACTAGACCACATGTGCAAACTACTTGGCGGAGGGCCAAGAGGTACTGTTTGTCTCTCATTCTGCCTTGTTCAAGTGAATTCATCTTCTAAGCTGAATTAATGTAATGTTTCCATTTGTTGGTTGATAATTCAATGTTGCTTTGTGCAGCTGGGGAGATACACGAATTGTGGATGGAATACGAAGAAAATTCTTCACTAGAAGCTAAGGTTGTCAAGGACTTTGACAAGGTATAAACTGCTAAGATACTTTGTACTTCTACTGATAATCTATTGTATGCAAACCTGCTAAGTGGTTGTATATGAATGTGGTAGAATTACTAGGGGTTATCCTTCATTTTTTACTAGCGTGATAGTCATACAAACTTCAACTCTACATAAACTTTCACTAAAATCACTGTTGCTTCTGCTGAATGAGGTTGTTAAGAGGATGGAATGTGCGCGAACCTAACACTGTTTATTTACTCAGGTTGGCTGCCTTTCTTCTTGATCCTTCGTTCTAACCATGATGGCCCCATCTTTTTGCCAACAATCCCATATAGTTGATAGGTCAGATAGGGAAATCTGTTCAAATTCTTTGTCCACAAATTTTGAAATTGGGGGCAGTCTCTAAGAAAATAGTTTGCAGTGATGTTGGGGCCAATTTTAAAACTATTTGAATTTAATTCAAGTTGAATATCGAAGGTTGTAGATATAGGTAGATAATGCACTGTAATGTTGTTCTTTTCTTCGTCTTTTCTTCTGTTGTATAGAAAGCCTTAAAGAAAAGGAGGTGCAGCCATGGTATGCTCAAAATTTGTAGAAATGATAGAATGTTCTTCTTATGATTATTGAGGGGCAAAAATATGGGGAAGAAAGAAGGTTAAATGGTATCGGACCAAGCTGGAACTGGAATATAAGCTAATGAAAAATAAGAACATACTTTCTAAACCAAGAGGTTCGTGTCGAAGAGAGAAAGCAAAGTACAACTCCCTAAAGTTATATCACCTTAACTTGCGTTATTGTAATGTGGAAAAAGATGGTAAGAAACCTGATTTCACATTCTAGAAGTTTTAGGCATGAAGTTGAGGGAATGAATTTAGGAAGGTTTAAGTGTCCATTGCACCAGGAAAAAGATGGTAATAAACCTGATTTTGGAGGGCAGAAATTTTAAGCATGAAGTTGAGGCACAGATTTAAGAAGTTTAGGGCTCATTGCTTGGTGCAGCGGGAGTTTGTAAAGAGCTAGAAGGGTGTTTATTGTATCTTATTTTTTCGGGAGAGAAGGGGGAGGAGGACACAAGTGAATTTATTTTATAAAGCATAAAAGTGGTCTATCAATATTTTTGATTAAGTTAGAGTAATTGAAGTCTTATAGAGATAGAGATAGTAGATGCTGGCAAGATATTGTGGTAATGATTTGTGTATCATATTTCTGTATCCTATTGTACTTGATGTTTTGGATATATAAGATAATGCACTTGATCAAGTTGATTTATTAACTCCTGTTTCATTCAGGTAGAGATGATACTTCAAGCCTTGGAATATGAAACCGGTAAGGCCAGATTATGCTCATTTTTTCTTAAGTACTGTTTTCTGCTGTCACCAATATGGAAAAATGAATCTTAGATTGGTTTTCTTGTTTTAAAATATACGACAATTTTTGAAATGGAGTGATGATAAACAGTTACCTTCACAACTTATTTCATTGTCCATCGTGGTCTTTGTTATGGTTCCACTGAACTTTAGTTTCTGATTTCAGATCCCTCGACCTCGATTTTAAATTTTCTTTGTAATTATGTCTAGACTGTTGTTGGACACAGACATTTTGTCTACAGTGGTTTTGTTGGCTTCTACCTTATTCTCTTGAACTAATCATTCACAAGGGCTGAAGTTTCATCTAAGAAGCTAGGGGATGTTAATCTTTGTTGAGTTGGGTTGGTATCAATCTGAACTGATTTCACTATTGTTTGGTTTTTAAATATGGACCAGAACAAACTCAGGCATAACTGGCTTGCAAATGAAACCATTCTAGTAACGGTCAGGCAGATCAGTTTCATCTGCTTTTCATATTGAGCAAACAGAAACTGAATTAGTAGTCTGTGTCATATAATCATTGACAGAAGTCTTCCTGATCAAATTCTAGTGAATGTCAGGAGTGAACACTTCCCTAGATAGCTTTTTTATTGGTGCAATGTGACAAAAAAATTTGAATGCAATACCATCTTTTCTCCAATTAAGTATTGGAATCACAAAATCCTCTATAAAGTTCAATTTTAATATGTTGATCTGAATTTGCCATCTAGGCCAGTATTTGTATTTGCTTGATGTGGTATGGCCATTGCCTATGTTGCAGCTATTTAAATTCCTTTTAAAGTGTGATTTGTCATTTTATATTTTACCTTGCAGAAAGACAAATTAGCGTAGGAAGTATACTATTGTTTGGTTTTCTATCTTAGTGTGTTTGGAACAAATTCTCTACCACAATGTGAATTGCACATTGTGGATTGTGGAATTCTATGGTAATAGTTAAAGTGGTAGCACTTTGTGATGACAAATGAAAGGACCAACTGTGCTGCCCGTATTTGTATGACCTTGCCTTGTTTACATTTCTAATGAGAAGAGAGAGTAGAAGAGAATGTGAGAGTGTAAGAAAAATATCTTGGCCGTCTCTCGCACCTACTATATATATGTATGCAATAATACTAAAATGACCAATATACCCTTTTGGGATATACTTATTACAATGATACCAAAACCCTAATTTATTCTAACAATCCCCATATCTCATAATCCCAACTTGGAAAAAATGGTGGTTAAACAAGTGCAACTCAACACTTTAGTAAACATATTTGCAAGTTGATTTTTAAACTTCACAAATGGCGTCACAATATCTCCACATAGAATCTTATCTCAAACAATATAACAATCAACCTCAATGTGTTTGGTCTTCTCATAGAGTACTAGATTAGAAGTAATATAAAGTTATGAAGCATGGACACTCTCGAGAACGTGACGTATCCGTGTCAGACACGTGTCGGATACCGACACTCTTCGGACACTCTCGAACACATGTATGATATTCTTTTATCCGTATCCATAATTAAATGCTAAATTTTTAATTTCGGACACTTTTTTTGTGACGTGTCTAACACTTCTTTAGAACGTGTCTACTACTAAACAATAGACATTTGTTGAAATGTGATTAACAAAATTTAAAAATTTGAGAACATATAATTACTAATACTAGACATATTAAAATCGTACTCCAAATATAATAATAAAAATAAAAAATTCATAAAAATTTCAAAAAAGAGGAATTGAGAAAATGAGAGCAATTATTTAAATTATATATTAGGTACACATTGTCTACAAAAAAAAATTAATAATTATTGACTATAATGAGGATGTTTTAGTCTACAAATTCACACAGATGACTAGATATTATGTTTTCTTATCATAAAATAATAATTTTTTTATGAATTGTATATCATTATCACTATATTTGTAATAAATTATATAATTTTATATATAAAATATAATTTTTTTGTAGCGTGTCTCTAACGTGTCCGTGTCCTACTTTTTTGAAAAATGTTATGTTGGCGTGTCCATGTCGTGTCCTATCCATAATTTTATCGTTATCACTATATTTGTAATAAATTATATAATTTTATATATAAAATATAATTTTTTTGTAGCGTGTCTCTAACGTGTCCGTGTCTTACTTTTTTGAAAAATGTTATGTTGGCGTGTCCATGTCGTGTCCTATCCATGTCCGTGTCCATGTTTCTTAGATATAAAGTATTGCCTGATTATCACAAAACAATTGTAAAGGACGTTTTGCTGAAATTTGATCTCTTAAAGAAAGTACGGCACTCAAGTTAATTCACTCGTCGTATATGTCATTGCTCTATACTCAGACTTCTACACTACATCGAGCAACTACAATTTGGTTCTTACTTTTCCACAAAACCAATTACCCCTTAAAATGGTACAATAGCTAGTAGTTGACCTTTGATCCGAGGGAGATCCAGATCGATCAGCATCTGCAAAACCAAATTAGGGTTTGGGTATCATTGTAAGATGGCAACCAATAAGAACATCACTCCAACAATGTTTGGGAACATGCACATGAAATAGAAGTGTTCGAGAAACTTTCAACAAATGACGATTTTTATTTTCTACCATCCTGTTCTGGGGTGTGAACACAAGAAGCTGATGAATAATACCCTTTTCATGAAGATAAGTGAAAAAGGGTTAGAACCATATTCTTTAGCATTATCAGACCGTAAAATACAAATTCGACAACCGAATTGAATTTTGGTTTCTTTACGAAATGTTTGGAATATTGACAGTATTTCATAGCGAGCTTTCATAAAAAATAACCATGTCACAGGAGAATAATCATCGAGAAATGTTACAAAATATGAGAATTTATTTGATGGAACATTCTTTATTGGATCCCACATATCAGAATGAATTAACTCAAAGGGACTCAAAACACGATTAATAACTCGAGACTTAAAAGACACACGATAATGCTTACCGAATTAATAGTCTTTGTAAGACACAGAAGATATAGAACTTAGACTAGGAACTTGATGCTTCAAAGCAGTAAGAGATGGGTGACTAAGACAACAATGCCACTGAAATGGAGATAACAATAACCAAAAGGCGTTGAGGGATGACTCAAAATCAAAGTAATATAGACCATCTTTGTCTCTAGATCCTGAAACACAAAAAAATAAGGATAAAAAGTGACAGAACAATTAAGAGACTTAGTAATCTTACTGATGGACATCAAACTAAAGGGAAACTTGGGTACTAATAAAATTGAGGATAAAGAGAAAATGAGACTCAACTGAGTGTGCCCCATACCAGAGACCTGAGATGAGGAACTATTAGCAAGTGTAACACTTTGCGGTGGAGTAATAGATAAGAAAGAATAGTATGCGAGCTAGTCATATGATCAGATACACCTGAACCGGTTTGATGACCCCAACGGATTGAAGTCCCAATCTCAATTAAATTGATCCAAAATAGGATTCAACTATCCAGGCAGTGAATATACCTAACCCGAACAGTTTTAGCTACACTAGTAACCAAACAAAGGGCTTCTCCTTCAAATATAACAGAAGGCAACGAACAGCTCTTCAAACACCAGAAATAGAGCTTCAATTGTGCCCTCCATGTCGACGAGAAATCCAATGACCAACGACTCACAGGAGCCACATCTGATGTTTCAACTAAGGCAAACAACATCAACAATACACAAAAGTGCAACACAATTATATCACAAACAAGGCAAAAACACTGGGACTTGAGCGACGAGCGAGTGAAGGGAAACTTGTAGTTTTACCAGCGACCAAACAACAATCACACCACGGGAACTCAACCATCACTCCTCAACAATTCCTCAAACATGATTTAGGATCCAAAGATCCTCATTCAACTTGTCGCAACTTTGGGATGAACAATAACCACAAACAATAAAGAAGGAAAGAGGAAGAGCAAGAAGTTAATAGGGGAAAGAGAAGGACCTATAACAGAGGCTCTGATACCATGTAATGAGAAAAAAATTAGGGTTTTGGGAGAGAGAGTAGAAGAGAACATGAGAGTGTAAGCAAAATATCTTAGCCGTCTCTCACGCCTACTGTATATATGTATGCAATAATACTAAAATGACCAATATACCCTTTTAGGGTATACTTATTACAGTGATACCCAAGCCTTAATTTATTCTAACAACATTCAAGGATCAAAATTTTGTGGCTACCTCAGAAACGGACACGCTTCATAAATGCTTCATAAACATAAGGAAAGAGAAAGTTTTGAAATTTTGATTTTGAAAGATTGACAAGACATCCGAAATATCACGAAACAGTTTGAAAAGCAAGGATTTCAATATTCAATTATTGATTCGTTTTCCTCCATAACTAGTTTCGGTTGTATTGGAGGAAATGAAACGAAAATTTGTTCCTTGGTTGCATCTATCTTGCTGCTGCATTGTAATTTCACATTGTTATTAAAAGAATTACTAGACATTATATTTGATGGGTTTTTTGCTGCATGTAATGTTTTACCTTTTAGGCCATTGTAGTTGTCAGGGTTAAAGGAGCTGCAAATTTTACACACCAATTGTTTCACCACTGATTGCCATTGTTACTCTATTTTATTTATTTCCGGTTAGTGATGGAAAAAATTATCCCGGTGAAGGTTTCCTATTGTGTTCACTACAAAATTACTTTGGAACCTAAGTCTACTCCCCCCCCCCCCCCCCCCCCC
>CAUOFW020005724.1:1103715-1169309 GCA_963454935.2 Ilex paraguariensis
AAACCCCCCCCCCCCCCCCCCCTCCCCCAACTCCCAAATTGCAGAGCAAGGCAAGAATTTGGAGGAGTTTTTCCAGTCAACTGCAGGTGCACTGTTTTAACCCATTTAAATGGCTTCTGCCTCTGCTTTTATTATTCGTTTGTTTTTGAAGTTATTGACTTCGCCATTTGACTTTTGGGAATTTCCAAGCTGTTAGGAATGTGTGAAGTTAAACTGTACATTGACATAGTGCCGTGACCCTAAAGGTGCTTGACATTCACTTGAAGGTAACTGCTATTACGCAGCAAACCTAAGAATGCGCCCATGTGCACGTTGTCTCATGCAAAATCGTGAATAGTTGGGCTGCTAGTTTTGTTTATGAGGAGATGATGATTGAGATGTAATTCATGAGTTTTGAACATCGTATTTGTGACAGTAACAGAAGTGAATGATGCATTAAACGTTGTAATTTTTAACTCAGAAGTTTACAACTTATTACTTATACAAGTCATTAATTTCTAAATTATAACCTATCAGTTATATAATTAAAGAATTAGAGCTTAAAAGGTTATATCGAAAAAATGGAAATTAGTGGATGCACGGGCAGGCAGGCTCTGAGCTTGGGGCCAGCCTGCGGGCTAGAGGCGGTGTCATGTTCTCATAATTTCTTGAAGGTACAGGAAAGTGGGGAATTGAAGAAAATTTTGTGACAATAACAGAGTTGAGGGAAAGAGTGTACACATAGCACTTGTGTTACATAAAGCAAACTGGAGACAATACATTTTTGCAGCTGAACCCAAGTCTATGAATTGAGGCTTCTTAGGTAATATTGGCGTTTTATATACCTGATGTGAACTACTGCGCCTTGCATATATGCCTAGTTTTTGCTTTCAACATTCAAGAAGAAACAAATGGAATAAATTTGGAGACAATAAGAAACCACCCCTTTCGGTTTGGAGTTTATAAGAACAGACTCTAAATTTCATTATGATACTTCCTAGGAATCTACATTTTCACATTTTGAAGCACATCCTGTAGGTTGAACACAAATGTTACAAGCTTTGTTTAGTAGATGAAAATGTTAATCTTTTTTCATTTCTTTCCCGGAAAATGCGGTCTTTGAAAATGCTTGATCGTTCTGCAGGGAAGTTCCAAACCGAATTGGGTAAAGCTTGGGCGTCAGAGATAGTTTCAAGAAGGAAAAAACAGTAGTTTCTCTTGAAATATGTCACAGTTCTTATTGCACATTGCTACCTATTGCTCTCCGTCAAAAAAGCCAGTGCTGACCAAGGTTGTTCTTTTTTTTTTTAAATCAGACTGACCAAGGTAGTTCAAGTGAACAAATGCTTCAAATTCGCCTGCATTGTAATGTCATTCAGCTCTTAGGGTCATTGGAAATAATCCTGATCCTCCAGCCTGAAACACTCTGCTAGTCAAAATTTTTAAATGGAACATCCAGCCAGCATTGTTGGCTGTGGATAATAGATCATCTTGTTTTGCAGAACTTGATTTGTGTTGTGATTGATTAGTATTTGTGTCTTTGGTTATGCTTTTGCTTCAATATATGTTGACGTTTTCACAAGAGTTATCCATTTATGCTTTTACGTTCTTTCTATTACGGTTTAGTTTCAAATGCTTCACACACGAATTGAAATGATGATGTTTTCCTAAGTCGGTTTTGTTGTTGATTAGTTATCCTGCACCATGTGGGTCGTACCTAGTGCAGAAGACTTTTTCGTCTATTGACAAAGAACTTAAGTGGTCAGTGGCCTTACCTACAGCACTACCCTCATGGGGTAGAGCAAATTCATTGTCACAAAATTGAGGGCGTGTTTGTATTGTATATCAAAAAATATTATTTAAAAATATATTTTTTTATAGGAGTTTTAGAAAAATGTGATTAGTAAACTTTATATCAAAAAATTTGTTTGGTTATATAATTTCAAAAATTATTCTACATAACAAAAAACAACAAAATCTATTTGGATCGAGCGTTTCATATCAAAAAAAATTTTAATATATTAAAATTTGATAAAATACAAATGCAAAAGAAAGAAAAAAATTTCAACCAAATCTTGAAGTTGACGGAAAATTTTTCAGCCAGATCAGAAGCAGATCCTTCGTCAGCCGAAAAAAATTTTACTGCCAAATTTTTTTTTTGCCTTGCATCACCTCTAATCCTTCATCTCCACAACAGATCTGAAGCAATCACATGGAAAAAAACAAATCTGAAGTAGATCTAAAGTAGATCGTCGGGGAAAAATCAAAATTCAGTCGTCAGTTTCGCCGAGAAGATCCAGCCGTCTGAAGTAGATCTCATTCCTCAGAGAAACGACCAAATTCAAATTATTATTTTTTAATTTTTTAAACACAATAACTCAACTTATATATATTTAACCTTTTAAGCACAGGGAAAAAAAAAGTGAAAAAGTGTACTTTGAATGGGAACACCCTAAAAAAGTATACTTTGTATGGGGACACCCTAATACAATTATAAAGAGATTGGAATTCTATTCCTTAAAGCCTAAGGTTTCATTTAAGAAAAAATTACCAATAATTTTTATTTTTTTCCTACAAACATCCATTAAGTCATATTATTTTTATTTTATATCAATGAAATCCTATTTTTAATATTTTATTTTAATTAAGTTTTAATTCAATTATATTCCAATTTTATCATTACCCTTTAGTTACACAAAAAACTTTCATTCTTTTGTATTCTTATGTCCACTTGACGACACACTCTTTAGACATTTCAATTGCTATGTGACTTTTACATTTTTTTTAGTATGTCAATTTCTGCGACACACTCTTTGAACTTTTTAATTGCTATGTGATGTGTTTTTTTTTTTACAACAAGTTAATTCTTACTTTGATTAAGGTAATAAAAAAAAAGTCAAAACTGGAGTTGTCACTAAGATAATTGATACCCCTGTAGTTTTCAATAATTATAGTTTAAAAAAGTATACTACACTACCTTCAAGTTGATTTATAAGCGTGTAGAGATTATCAATTATGTCAACTGCTTAAATCTTCGAGGTAGGGTTGTAGCTACCATAGAGTTGACCTGTGTCACTATTTTGATTAAATTAGGTGTGATGTTGAAGTCTTATCATAGTAAAATTTGTTCAATTTATGCTTGACTCATTTTATAATCTATGTATAATAGGATTCGTATCGTGCCAAATTCATATTATGTATAAGTCATTCATTGTCAAGTTTGCCAACTTGTGTCAACTCATATGTTAAACGGGTCTAGCTGACCAACATATCTATAACCCAAATAAAGTGGAAGTGATATCCTAATTGATATCCCTTCTAGTTGACACGGGGTTGAGCCATTGGAGGGTACCTCTTGAATAAAGGGAGGCCCCTATAGATAGTTAATAGGTAGAGGTGTCAATTTTAGCCGTTACCACAAACCTGACACGAACTCGATTTGATATAAAATTTAAAAATAATACGATTAATTGACACTAATAATAAATGAGTCAAATTAAGATTCGACATAAATAATACGATTAATGGGTACTGTAGATAAAAAATAATTATTTAATAAGTATTGTAAACAGAAAATAAGAATTTTTTAATTTTTTAAATAGTATTATATGAGTTGTTATTGAATTAAATATTTTTTTATTGACACAAATATTAACACGTATTAAAAAAGACATTATACAAAAATAATACAATCGAAAGTGACACAACATAAAAATGACACGATTGACATCCCTCTTGATAGGGATTCCATTGGACAAATAAAAACCGAAGGTGTAACGGGTAGATAAATTCATTGCATGGGGCCTAGCAAACCACAATCAGTAGTGGTTGGTGGGTCGGCTGATTGGGCAAATGTATCGGGCTGAAATAAGTCTAAAAAGAGTAGGCTACGCAAATAGGCCTTCAACGAGCCAGCCCAATGCTTTGATGAGCCCTAAAGGGTCAAAATCAAGAATAAAATTTCGGAAAATTGTTAGTAAATATTTTGTGGAGGATTTTTTTGTGAGAAAAGACCTTGAAAAAAATGTGTTGTAAATAAGTATACCAAGTTGAAATATATTATAAAGAGATACACAATGACATTTTTTTATTCTTCTCTTTACTATAATACCCTTTTCCTATTTTTATGGTGTTTATATTTTGGCAGTTGCTTTTTATATTAGTCAAAATTCAAAAAAAAAAAAAGAAAACTTCCAAACTGGCAAACTGTCTATCAATAAAATAAAGGGTGCGTTTGGTAACATTTTAGTTTTTATGTTTTTTTTTAATAAAAATACTGAACTAAATTTTGTTTATTTTGTGATTAAAATTAAAAATATAAACATGTTTGGTAATCATTTATATTTTTGAAAATTTGTAAAAACAAAAATAAAAAATTTATTTAGTATTATATGAAAATTTCACCACCCAAACTCCACTGACAACCCAAACCCCACCACTCAACCCCCATTGGCCACCCAAAACCCACCGCTTAACTCCACTGGCCACCCAAAACCACCACCCAATCCCACAACTTTTTTTTTTTAAAAAAAAAAAAGAGAGAAATTTTATTTCATCAATTCAAAGANAAAAAAAGAGAGAAATTTTATTTCATCAATTCAAAGAATTACAAGAATCAAAAGGATTTAAAGCCTAATATGGCTTTAATCCTTCAAAACAAATCCAAAAAATTACAAAGAATGATAATGGGGATATAGACTTTGATAGACCAAAGTCTTCTTCCTCTTTACTACTGGCAGTCCCAACTGAACAAATTCATAACAAATCCATCACAAGTCTTCTTCTTCCTTATTACTGGCAGACCCAACCGAAACCCACAACCCAAACAAATCTCCATTGGCCACCAAAAACCACCACCGAAACCCACAACCCAACCCCACCACTAAAACCCACAGATCTATGAATATAACAAACACAAACAGTTCAATAAAAAAAAATCAACAAAGGGGTTAGAGAGAGAAAGAGATCAATGGAGATGGAAAGAGTAGAAAATCTAAAAAATCAGTGCTTCCTTCGCTGGAGTTTCGCCATTCGCTTGAGCTTACTTCGCCTGGAATGGCTTCGCAAGAGAAAGCCGAATGAGAGAAACACAAGAAAGAGACAAATGAGAAAAGCAAAAAGGGGGAAAAAAAGGTATTTTTATACTTGGAACAAAAAGAATAGTTTTATGCTGTTAATGGGGTTCGAAGACAAAACCTCATTAATTGAGGCTGAAGGACGCGCGTGTTTACATTTTTTCCCTATTTTTGAAAGCACCTAAATAGGTGTTTTCAAAAACAAGAGTTGTTTACAAAATAGACTGGCAAAAAAAAACACTCAAAACATGTTTTTTTTTGTAAAGAATACAAATAAAAAACAAAAACAATTGGTTACCAAACAGGCCATAAATCATCCATAAAACGACGCAAGATCTAAACAAAATCAACGTATGTTTTTAAGCTGGGGTCACCATCATCTGTAATGTGACATTACAGTGATACATGACAATGTAACGCTTTCATCATTGACAAAAAGTTATGAAATTATATTTACTGATTCATACACAATCTAAATAATATGCATCCTATACTGTGATATTACAAATGTGACATCCATATATTTCTTTTAATGAATGACAGTGTTACATCATAGTATAACAATGCAAAAAGACTAATTTCAGCTAATTAATAAAGATATTTTAGGCTAGAATTTAAGGTTAATAGAGGGGAAGAGAATTCTAGATAGAGTCAATTGTATACAAACATAAGAAAGATAAATTATAATTATGTGAGAGAGATTTTAGTAAAGGAAAATTATAACTGTATGAGAACAATTTTAGAAAAGGGAAATAAGATATTGTTTAAAATTCAAATGCATTGTTCAATTAAAATAAGAAATTCTTAATTCATTTTTGGAGGACTGTGGTTTGTTTATAGTTGAAAACTGAAGGAATTTGAGGGAGTTTTGTTTAAATTTTGAAATATCGAGTTTTGGGGCCTTAATTAGTAGTCGGATTTTGTGGAGATGGTGAATAGAATCCAGTGATTTCCAAAGATAGACAATGCATCTGTTCAGTTTACCTTTGTGGGTATTTTTGGAATAAAAAAAAAGACTTCTCCACAAAATATTTTAACAGAAGAACTTTTATACAAACAAATCCTATATAGAATAGCAGCATACAAAATACCCATAAAATTTTGAGCTTGGATTTAGCTTGTGAATTTTTTGAGAGCAAAGCTTGAGTAAGAGATAAGCTAACCAAACTCAGCTTGAATTCGAGCTTAGGCTGTTGCAACCAAGTTGAGCTTGAAGTCTCTCAAATTTGACAATTTTGACCTAATTAATAGTCGTAATTGTACATGATAAGGTTGCTTATTATGCAAAAAAATGACAATCCATCTATGACCTATTAGTAAAATTATGCATATTGTATAGTCAGATCTAAGTTATGTATTATTAATTTTGTATTGTGTAACAGTTTATTTAGTGCATACATTATCCATTAATAGAGAGTGCATAGTCGATAACATCATATAAAACTAATATTGTATCGATCAATTAATTTAGTGGGTTTAATTATTGGTCAATGTAGTTGTTACTTGAACCATTAAGTAAAATTCCATACTTGATAATTTTATGCCTAGCTAAAGAACGACAACAAAATCTTGCAGCAAGTCGCTCTTTGCATCGCACTACCACCCTCATCTCACCCTATGTGATATTCATCATTTCATCTCCCTCCTCCTCTCTCTCTCCCTCTCCCTCTCCCTCTCTCTCTCCATACACACACGCATAACATCATCGCCACACAACACCACCTATCCCACTCGTAACCCACCACCCTTATCGCGCTATGAAACCTTTCATTCTAGAATACTGTCCCACTTGCACCTCACTGTCAAAACTTCTGCAACACCCCTAACCTCAAAATTGAACCAAACATAAACCTCCCTCCACTACTTAAAGCCCTTAACCCCATAAAATCCTTACAACTGAACACCCCCTACCATCTCTCAAAACCACCAACGCTTAACTAGAGCAAACACCCAACACAGCGCCTTGATGGAAGAGGCTTTTTGCAAAGATAGAGAAGCGAGAAGAGGGTGACAGTCACGGAGTGAAGAGGTGGTTGGAGGGTGGTGGTCGTGGAGGAGGGATGTCACACTCCAAATTTCCTCAAACCCGGGGAGTGAGTGTAAAGGAAGAAGAAAAGTAAATGAAATGTCATTAGGTTGAATAAATTAGTTTCTCATTCATTTTTCATGTTTTCTCAAAGTTTTTCAAGCAACTTTTCTTCCATTTTTAGCCTATTTCTTCAAGATTTCTAAACCCCTCATTGTTGACATCATTCCCACCTATTTAAAAAGTGTTTTACACATTTAACAAGTCTTTTATTTTTTTTCATAAAATTTTGACATAACCTCCTTTGTTTTGAAGTCTTTTTCCCACCTAATATTCACAATATTTCATATACATTATTATATCACAACCCACCCTCATTCGGTGGCCACAATCCATGTAAATTAAACATACATCATTTGTTCTCAACATACACATCTAATTATCCCAATTTACATATATAATATTCATCACACAAGAGATATCATACATATCATTTGGGTTTACACCCTTACACTTTAAAATGACCCAACGTCTAAATTCATTACTTTTTCAAATTGAAATACAAGTCATTTGGGCTTATGCCCATACAAACAAAATATGCTTAAAGGCCAAATATCCATTCAAGTCCCTTTTCCCTCCTTCATTTAAGACTTTCTCAAGTCTCAAGTATCGGAAGCCTCATCTGTAATATGATATCCCACGAATGGGTCAGCTCAATTGCTGGTATGACAAAAGGCTAATGCTAAAAACAAATTTAAGGCGTGCCATGTGCACGTGTACATTTTAAAAAAAACTACAACCTCATAATCCCTCAATGCTATGTAGTGTCAATATGCATGACACACCCATGCAATTCTATGTCACCCATGTCTCGCTTCACGATTCGCCCCCATCAGCTCGCTAGTACTGTCATTGACCAGATTTTGAGTTTTTCACCACAGGATCTACACCCTCATAATGCATAGCACCAAGTGCTCAATTCACACTATGTTCGAAGAATTCATGTATGTCAAGATGCCTTGATTTTTTTCAATGTTTATTCTATGAAACATTTCATCAAATACCTTATTTACATGAATGTGAAGCACTATTCAATGGATTAAACATATGATTAAGCTTCATATTCATTACTTTCACAATTTCTCAAAGAAGCTACAAATACACAACTACTAACTCATGTAATAAATCATAACTCTCAAACCGCAAGAGTTTCTATACATGAACATAAGCTAGAATATAATAATCCAACACATAAACAATATACACCTTTACCATAACAACAAATTGTCAACAAACTCAAAAAAATACAAAAATATTTAAACCATAAATTCTAAGTTTTCAAAGCAACTACCAACTAAATGATTTTCTAACGTCAAGTAGACATCTAAATCATCCAATCAACACATAGGAAGACAAGAAAACTTAAATCTATTCACAACTTAGCAAAATATCATACCTAAAATAGTTTTTCTCAAACCAAGAGACTTGTGTTCGCTTTATAGCCAAACCGATCGGTGAGAATATAACCCTTGTTGAGAGGAACAACTTCTTAGAAAGAAGTCTTGCAAGAATCTTGGTCTAGAAATGAGTTTTCGTGGCTTGAAGCTTGAAGAACTTAGGATTTTTGTTCTTTTTTTCTCCAAAAACGTGTACTGACCTTTTTCAGCCAAAAAACTGATATTTTTACACTAAAGGGGCTGTATTTATATTGGAGGGGCAAAGGTGCAAAATGACTTTTTTGCCCTTAATGAATTCGGGACCCAATTGCATTATAACTCGTCGCGAAACGCTTCAATTAGACATTTTATTTTAACCAAAGTTCTTAAAATTATTTTAAATAAAATTTTTCAAAAATATATATTTTTGCTAGTGGCCGGGTTTGACCGATCCCACCTAGGCCACTCGGAATACTTTTTTTGTCCAAATTTTAAAACTATTTTCGTTTAGGCTCAAATTCTCACAGGAGATGTATTTTAACATTTTAAACATGTTTAATGTACTCAAATTATGCTCCTAAACATGACTTATACTTAAATGTTGCATATGTAGTGCCCTACCGGCAAATGGTGCATGAATGGTGCCCCTACCGACAAAACTGAAAAATATATCTTCACTTTTCAAATCTCTACAAAGGAGGGGACAAATGGGGATGCCTTGCGATATCTGAGAGAGAAAGAGGGGGGCGGGGAATATTGGGTGTAACCGTTACGTCATGTCAGTATTATTACGTGGTGTAATTATTTAATGGAGTAAAACTGTGGGGTTTACTTGTCTATTTATTTATTTATTATTGAATGATTATACAATATGATAATACTGACGTGACGTGACCGTTACATTCAATATTTACTTTGAAGAGGGAGAAGGAAGGGGGGGAGGTGAACCTATAGCTTATATGCCAGTAATGCAAATCATATTTATTTAAATTGAGTTGTTCAGGATTTACTTATGAGCATAGTTTTAAAACCCGGCCCGGACACTAACCCGGAAAAGGGACCGGGTCAATGGATTTCTTGTTCAACCACTGGGTCACTGATCGAACCGGTGATATAATAAAAAAATAAAAAATAATTATTAATGATGATAAATAGACTAAAAAATTAAAATAGTTATAAAAATAACATGTTTAATATATATTAAATCAAACAAAGTTATCAAACCTGAATCACTTAATTGCATTCAATTAACAGCCCAATCTCCACTCTCAAACTTGAATCACTTAATTGCATTCAATTAATTTTCGAGTTAACAAACACTGAACGAATGATTTAGGATTTAGGGCAAAACAGAAGGGGAAAAGAAAAAGACACAAAAATGTTAAAAAAAAACATATTTATACTAAAGGAACAAAATCGGCCGATTTTGTAAACTCGGTCCGGTTTTCACGGGTTACCGATTTTTTGATCTGTTCACCGGCTTTATTCCGGCTTCTTTGCTCAAACGGTCCAATTACAAAATCGGCCCGGTTAGGGGACCGGTTCACCGGGTCAACCCGTCGGGCCGGACCGGGTTTTAAAACACTGCTTATGAGCTACAGTTGGGGTAAATTGGTCTTTAAATCCCTACGGTTAATTCTGTTTCCAAAATATTATCCACAGGGATACTAATGTTATTTTACATACTTGTGACGCTTCGTTGGAAAGATGTCAAAATTTATAGGGGTCTGGATGTAATTTATCGTATGTGAAATGAATCTTCAAATGGCGCCTCCTGTACATAGAAGAGAGTCCCTCGTGAGTTTCAAATTCCCTTCACAAATTCCCAGGAAACAAACAAACCCTAACGCCTTCTATTCAACATCAACGCACCTTCTTCCAATGCCATGAGCTGAAAATCTCGCTCTCTTACATGGCGTGCTATCGGAGGCTCATCCCTCTCCGATCTTCCCTTCTTGTTCCTTATCCTCCCCTCAAAGGTCCATTTCTCTCTCTCTCTCACCTCTCCCTCTCTACGAATATTATGATTGCATGTTTGTTATATTCACAATAAGGATTATTAATTTAAATTTGGGAAATATAGGGTTTGGAGGAAGCTGTAAAAGCTACAACTCGATTGTATCTTCGGACCAAAGAGTATTGAAATTCGAAGACGAAGTAAATCAGTTATTGAAATCAAGTAATACGGCTTTGAAGGACAAAGTCGCTGAGCTTCGGTGCGAATTCCAAGCGGCGAAACAGAGTTTTTTCAAAATTCCTGATGCTTTAAAGGCAATGCCCAAAATGAATCCTGAAGGTCTTAACAAATATTTGTGAATAATATATTAATTTTTTTGCTGGCCGAGTTTCTTGTATTGGAAGTAGGTGGATATGTGCTTAAGAACCTGAGATTGGATAATGTACCAGCTTCTGGATTCAAAATATGTAGTTTGCATTTGTATCAATGGGCAAATTTCGATATTTGATATTGATTATGTTTTGTATTGGGTATAGGTATATATGTAAATAAAAATCTGAGGTTGGATAATATACAAGTTTATGGGTTTGACTATGACTATACATTGGCGAATTACTCTGCTGCTCTACAGACCTTGATATACGACCTTGCAAAAGAACATTTGGTTAATGAGGTTAGTTCTAGAATTTTGACTGCCTTAAATAAATGCCATTTTGCAATGTTGCTTATAGTTATGCTAAAGACTCTAAGTGATTATTATTTTTATTTGGTGTATACTGTGGTTTATTCAGTGCAGGTATCCTGATAGTTGCATGGAATTCAAATATGATCATACATTCCCAATTAGAGGGTTATATTATGACAAGTCTAAAGGATGTCTACTGAAGTTGGATTTCTTTGGATCAATTGAGCCAGATGGATGTTTCTTTGGTCGCCGCAAGGTAATGTGCCTTAATCTTTGCTGGTATAAACTTTTGTCTTGTTTAAAATGTCTTTTTTTTTTTTTTTTTAATTATGCTTGGAAATTTGGTAATTTTTATTAATTAGGTATGCTTTATATGAAGCAAAATAAAACGCATGTCTGGATCCTTGTGAACTTGAATACTTAAGGAGCCATATGGAGTAAATTTGATATTTTGTATCAGACATATGCAGTGAATAGAAGGGAGTAGTTAGGAATTTTACTGTCTGACAGATGGCACAAAGGATGTCTTCAAGAGTTTTAAGATGATTGACTTGTAGAATGCAACTGACCTAAAGCTATTTCCAACAGGTTGTCTGTGTTTGTACTTTGTAGTGCTCTAAAGCTAAGCCAAAAGCAGTCTGAAAACTGTCATTTAGAGAAGAACTCATCTGGGTGAGGGCTAAATGATAGAAGAAATTTGTGCACGCACGTTAACAATTGGCTGTTAATATTCTATAGTATTAAAAAATCCAGTTAACTTTAGATGGCAATTTTTTTTTATCAGAAGTCTTACGTTAAGTTTCTCGCGAACATTCAAGGTCATTAAAAATGAGAATTTATTCAAAACCTATGATATAGCACATCAAAACAAGGCACTGACACTCTTAAGCAAAAATGTATCAGTGCCTTATGCACGGCTTGTATTTTTAGAACTAAAAGGTTGTTCTAGGGAAATTTGGATATGGGATATAAACTTACTTTTTGTTGAGAAAACAAGAAACAATTTTATTTGTGGAATAATTTGAAATTTAGAGGTCGTTTGATAATGTTTTTGTTTTTGCGTCTTCAAAAAACAAAAAACAGAGACAAGTTTTTGTCTCTGTTTTGTGGTAAACACTGAAACAGAAAACATATTTGGTAGTCATTTTTGTCTATCAAATTATGAGAATAAAAACAAAAAACATTTTTGGTAACTATCTCAAATTTTATCCTAAATATGTTTTATAATATCTCATTTTTTGTTTTCAAACAAATCAACACTTTATTTCATGAAAAATGATTTACAACCATGTATTAAAGACCTTCAACAAAGCACCAATCTTGCACGGCCAGATTTCCGAAAAAATTAGCCATGGAACTAAAAATAAGTCAGTAATCACATTCGTACTTAATTTTTTTTTTTTTGGCAAAGAGAAAAATTTTATTCCATCAATCAATGAATTACAAGAAGCAAAGGAATTCAAAGAACTCTAATTACAAAAAGTTGGTTTTAATCCTTCAACAAGACTAAAGCCATAAAACTATCCACACAATCCAGCATCCAGACTTCAAAGTGTAGAAAAACCACTTCAGAAAGCACCCAAAACCTGGACCTGCTACTCCTCCAGCTATTGAAATCTCCTCTTCACTGTGTCAGCTCACAGCAGCAATCTGCCAGAATAGCAGAAAGCCACTGAAACAGAACAGAGCAGCAACCATCCTGCAGCATCATCATCTCAACTTCTTTACTGAAAAATTCTGCACTCCAGCTCTAAGCTCCAAAGTATAACAGTGCAGCACCAGCTCAGAGACTAGGCAATCATTTAACTTTTGAAAATTCCAAGCCCAAATAATAGTAACAGAACTGTTGTATCACATTCACACACATACATATCAAGCCTCATCCAGAAGAGCGATGATCCCACCAGGTTTCTGGAGTAATTAAAAAAAAATATAAGAATAGGAGACACAAATGTATCCGACAGTGACTCCATCATTCAGCATACACACTCTTCCCTTAAACGAGGGATACATCAAAGAAACAAGCAATATGGAAAGGCAATAACAAGAGAAGCACAATTAAGTTATTATTCCCATTGAGAGAAACAGCTGCATAGCCATAGTCTCGTTGGAATCATAATGATAGAAGTCTTGCAATGGTTTGGGGGAGGAAAAAGGGATGTTTGCAGCTTTGCATCCTCAATATTTAGGACATCATGTCAAATAACAATTTTGGCATCAACATTCACATCACCTTACAGCAAGGAATCACCAATCATAAGAACAACAATAAAAGTCACAGCTGATACAAAAATTTAGAGCAAAGTATTCAGGAAGTATTCCCCAAAAGAAGGCACACACATACAAAACTTCCCACTGAGATCAAGTGCATCATTACTATGAGTTAATTTGAATCTTCCTTATGGAAGTCCTGTTCTAAGGATTCAATAACTAGAACTGACTTCATGTTAGATGGCAAGAGAAGTCATGGATAATACGAGAAATAAAAAAAATAAATAACACTTAGGAAAACAATGCAAATACAAGCACAAACCTTCTCAATAAGATCAAGAATATCATGATTATCAATGAACTCTATATAACTCCAGTCAGTTTCTTCTTTAGTATATTCTTCTTGCTCCATCTTGAAAACGTGCTGCCAAACAAAACATCAAATGTGAGATTATCCATATGATAGCATTACAAATCCCAAGGAACGGTAGAAAAAATGGAGCACAAATAAATGCACAAACCTGATTGAAATGTTGCTGCAATTTCTCATTTGTTAAATTAATACAAAATTGCTCAAAGCTGCATAAACCAACATTTATGAAACAAAAAATAAAAAAAGAAGCAAATTTGAGAAGTTTATGGAGAACCCTTATAGAATACTCGTTGGATATTAAAAGTTAGATCCAGAATTTCAAACCCCAGTAAATCATTTAATTCAAAAAACCCTAAACAACAACAAAAACCAATATAATTTATGAATTACCGATACATAACACAACGAACCAAGAAGGATTAACAAGAGATCTAAGCATATATATATAGATCTATGTATATATATACATATATATTTACATATATCTATACAAGTAAAGGGGTTACACTTACCTCCTTTATCTGTGAGCCTTCTTCGTCTTCGTGGATCTGTGAGTGGAAGAGAGAGAGTTGCTGAGAGAGCTCCGGAGAAGAGAGACGTGTTGAGAGAGAGTCGTTGCTCTTCCCTTCATAGAAGAGAGAGAGAGTGGTTGAGACGAGCGAGGCTGCGAAGGACTGATCTGTGAGGAGGAAAATGACAAAATACCCCATATTTATACTCTCTCATATGAAATGGGATTTTGTGGCTAACAAAACTCGAAAGTGAGACCTCATTTAAATTGAAAACTCGTGTCTTGTGTTTCGCGTGTTTTCTGGAACAAAAAAATTTTGTTCCCATTTTTTTGTCTTTGTCTCTAAAATAACTAATATAAAAAAAACAAAAACAGTACCCAAACATGTTTTTATTTTCATTTTTAACAAAAATTGAAAACAAAAACACAAAACACAGGACATAAACACTTACCAAACAACCCCTTAGCTTTCCGTTTCATTTATCACTCTTTATTTTCATTTATCATTCTTTATTTCATTGAGGAAGTCTATATTCTAACTTCATGGCTCTAAACAAAGATACGGGAAAAAATGCGCTATTATGTATAGTCTATGCTAGCAATGTTTATGTAGTTTTTTAGTCTTTGATAGCAAGTTAGCAACATAGTTTGCTCGTTATTTTGTTCCTTTTGCTAGATATACTTTTTAAAGTCCTTATTTATCCCCACACATTTCACTTTATTTTTAAATTTAAAGCACCTTATTGTGGTCTTCTATTTGGATTTCATCAATTATAGTCTCATCAATGATGAAGGTCATAACAAAAAGTTGGACCTGAAATTGTGTATGCTTCATCTGTTTATGTATTGTGTAGATAATAATATCAAGACTTAATGTGAATATCCCGCATGAGCTTAATGCGGTTGAGTTGTCATTTAAACAACTGTTTTATCTAGAAAATTTCTTACTTCTTTCGTTGATATAAATTTTTAGCTAAGCCGAAAGGAAATAGAAGAGATTTATGGCACACGGCACATTGGCCGTGATCAAGCTCGCGGACTCGTTGGTTTGATGGATTTTTTCTGCTTTAGTGAGGTTGGTTATGTTACTGGTGTATTGTTGTCTAAAACCTTGTGAGTTCATGTATTTATCTTGTTTTTATTTAGTAATCAATTATGTTTTCAATCATTTGAGGTATTTTATCCTACTTTTTCTACCCCGTAAGTTGAGATTACATTTGAAAAGGATCTTGATATGATTGACACCAAGCTTGTTCTAACTCGTCCGTGTACAATGTTTAGTGCATAGTTGTATTCTATGAAACACAGATACGAATACGGGATACGGGTACGATACGATACGATACGATAAAGTCTAAAAAAATAGGATACGGATACGGCCAGAATACGGATATAATAAAATATATTTAATATTTTTATTATTTTCAACCAACTTAACACTTATATATTTTGGTAGTTCTTTAACATATAAAAAGAAAAATTAGTAATTCTTTTTAGTTTCAAGAAAATATATATTGTGTCGCTGTGGTATATTTATAAAGTGAAGTGATTAATTAAAGGAATTAATGCTAATATTTACCTAGTATTTAGAAGTAATTTTTGCTAAAATTATAATGTAATAGTTTTACCATATAATCTTTTAACATATAATTGTAGATAATACTTAAAAAATATTCATGTGCTTTTGAAGTAATATAAAATTTTTGTTAATATATTGTATGATATGTGAATTCAAAAAGAGATGTTAAAAGTTCAACTAAAAAATTATTTATGTTGCTTTGCTATAAAAGTATCTGTGAAGTATCTTAATATTTAATTATTATCGGATTCGTAGAAGATGTATCCGATTCGTATCCTTGAGTATCCGACGAGTATCGTATCCGATACGGATACGTTAACCTCAACGAAGTATACGTGCTTCATAGGTTGTATCTATTAAAAAATTTAGGGTTGATTAATGTATTCAGGAATGTGAGAGGATAAAATAATTCTTTTATTCACATCAAAGTGTAAGTTTTAGAAAGGGAAACAAATGAAAAAACCCGAACAGTGTGCTAAACTAAGCAAAACCCAGTTGTTTTCAACAAAACATTGGAGCCAAAGGCAAATTTTATTAACTAACTATGAGTCTATTGTAATACTTTTGGCAAGTTCTGCTTATAAGAAAATAAGACCTAGAAGAAAGAGTAAATCCTTGGAATTAAACAATACATAATCTCTTGATTCTAGGTCATAATTATAAAACCTAAACATAGATAGTGAGAATGTTAATTAAAGTCCGTACTAAAATTACTACCGTAATTCATGAACTTAAGGTTCATAATGTCGGAAGAGTCCTTGTGCTTCTTGCTGCGATCCACTGTATCTTTGTCCTTTATTTTTTCTTTTAACTTGAATAAATGTCTTGACAACATTCTTTAACTCACTCATGGGATCTTTTTCGCATCATTTGGCCAAATGAGCAATATTTTCCGTGAATGTATATTAATAAAGTAGTGCTAGTTTTTATTTTAATAAAGGAATTGTAGTGTTCCCATCTTGGCAAGGTTAATATCTGGAAAAGTGTATAAATAATAGTTATCAAATCGAGATTTGTATCGGGAATCGAATCCTAAATTTCAGAATCGAGAATCGTAAGATTCGACACAAAATTCGAACAATTATAAAAAATAACACGTACATATTTAAAACAGGAAAGATATTAAGTATTGAACATTATTGTATTTTAAAAATAATCAATTGATGGTATTGACATGATCACGTTGTCCAAATGAAAAGATGCTATTTTATAAATCATTATAAAACTACACTTGAGTTTGTACCTCTGTTATTTATTTCTTAATGCATAATGAATTGTTCCCTCAAAATGACCATGATAAAAGATGTATAATTTTTAACCAACAAATAACTATTGTCTTCCTACCAAAGAAGTTAAACTAAAATAGGAAAAACTCATTGATTCAAACATGTAAATTAGAAAATCACTTTCTACATTCGATTGAAAAATTAAGTTTTGATAAAAAAATAAAAAACATAGCATATATTAAAGTATAAGAAGAAGAAGAAGAAGTAGGGTTTGTTTGGGTTTGGTTGCTATTTTTGAAGAAGAATATCTAGAGTGAAAGAGATGTCTCTGTGATAAATTTTTATAAAACTACACTTGAATTTGTACATCTGTTACTTTTCTTTTAATACATAATGAATCGTTCCCTCAAAATGACCACGATGAAAGATGCACGATTTTTAACTAACAAATGGCTATTGTCTTCCTACCAACGAAGTTAAACTAAAATAGGAAAAACTCATATTGATTCGAACATGTAGACTAAAAAATCACTTTCCACATTCGGTTGAAAAATAAATTTTTAATAAAAAACAAAAAATAGAGCATTTATGAAAGAAGAATAAATAGGGTATATTAGGGTTTGGTAGCTATTTTTGAAGAAGAATACCTGGAGTGAAGGAGATGTCATTTCTATGTGATGTTTACAGATGCTTGAACAATTGCTTAAGAGGCATAGACGCAAATAGGAGATACAGAGAGAGACACGAGTTTTATATTTAGGGGTGGGTCTCTTCTAGCAAAACGACGTTGTTTTATTAGAATATGGTTAAAAAAAAATAATAAAACGAATTGTGCGATTTTTTTAGCAATTTTTGACAAAAAATGATTCTATAGTAAGATACGAATCAAATGGGAACTAAATCAAATAAAATCAAATCAAATCTTACGAATCGAATCACAAATCGTACGATCTTGATAACAATGGTATCAATACAAAATCCAAATTTGATTGAACATGCTTTCCTTATACAATATGTACAATTGTTCGCGTTCCAAAGTTTTGGCAACAATAGGATGATTCTTTTAAAAGAGTGTATAAAAAAGTAAAAAACAAAAAGTATCAATTTCACTTAATGGGGACATCCAATTAAAAATTTTGTGCTATCAAAGTCAATATAAGTGGACTAACAAATAAAGCCTAAGCAATCGCTTCAAATCCAAAGTCATCATAGCAGACATAATAGATTTAGATTGTTGAAGTGTCCCAATCCGCTGTATGATCATCTGGTACATCAAAACACTAGTTCCTTCAAGACTATACATTCCACCTTTCTATTTTTATGCTTTCCTTGTTTGCGAGACATTCTTGTGGAGAATGTGGCATGAATTGTCATTTATGTTGGTGGTTGGATTTTAATTATATGATAGCTTATTAGGCTGTGGAACCCTCCTTAAACTTTTTTTTTTTTTTGTTAATTGCATTAGTAATTTTTATACTTTTGGAAACCTTTTGCTCTTTCTTATTTTGTAGGCGTGTCTTATTGCTGATATCGTGCAACATTTTGTTGATGCTAAGCTGGAATTTGATGCTTGTTATGTCTATCAAGATGTAAATCGTGCAATTCAGTATGCTCACCGAAGTGGCTTGGTTCATAGAGGAATTCTGTCTGATCCCCACAGATACCTTGTAAAAAATGTATGTTATATGGAACTCTTTTTTTTTTTTTTTAAAACTAATTTTCACTTTTGTGGCTCATAATCAGCTGGAATCTTTCGTGCTAAAGACACCAAACTTTGTTCTTATAAATATTCCAGGGTCAGATGTTACGCCTTCTCAGGATGCTGAGGGAGAAGGGGAAAAAACTTTTTTTGATGACCAACTCTCCCTATCATTTTGTGGATGGAGGGATGCGCTTTATGTTGGAGGTGATTCTGATGTCAAATGATATCCTGCAAGCTCCTTTCTTGGCATCTTACAAATGACTATATTATGATCTTTTCACTTTATTCTTCCGTAAAAGTGGAACTACTAGAGACAGCATATCTACTTTCATTTGGCCTTTTTTATTGAGTTTTATAAAAAAGGTGATTACCCAATATGGTCTCTGTTTTACTTCAAAAAAAAAAAAATGGTCTCTGTTAAATGGGGGTGGTTGGAGTGGACTGGGTGCACAGATAACCTTTGGCATTATTTACACAAAGTGGGTACTGTCATATTTATAGCCACATTTTTTATGGTTGTTACCTGCAGCAATCGATCACTGCACTAGGCAATGATCCCTTATCATCTAGTTTTATAAATGACAAAATTTGGTAATAGTGATTGTTGTGATGAACATATAGATTCAAACAACATTCTGCTTTTTTGAAATTTGCCTCTTGTTTTCTTATATTGCATGAAAATACAGGCAATATGTCAATGTTAGTGAAGGGTCTTGAACAATTACTAGTTAATTTCATAGCATATGAACTGATAACCCGATATGAGTTAGTGGAGCGAGGTTTATATCATACTAGCATCCAGATCACTTTTAACCCCAGTAAATATATGTAATAGAAGATATGACAGACTGGTTTAGTTATCTAGGGTTTTCCTCTCTATGTCTGTGTGTATGTGTGGATGTGCATGTGTGTATGCATACATTAAGATACTTGGTATCATATACATCATTCACAATCTAGGAGTTCAGTGACCTCCTTGATCCTGATGTGCAAGAGTACCATTGCTTCTAGAAAATGTTAGAAGTAGGATAATTTCTTGATATGTGTGATTGTGGAAGTACTACGGTTTGTAATTGCACTTCTTTTTTTAATGTTGGTTTGGAAACATACATTTTGATCACTTTGCTTTATGCTAGATGGAATTTCTTTATAATGTGATGCCTTTTAGTAGAATATATGTGGAGATAATTATGTGTTAGAAGCTAAACTTTGTGACGTCATAAAACGGTTTTCTGTGTGACTTTTCCGCTGAATGAACTAACTGGTTTAAAAGGCAATGCTGATGCCTATTTTCACATAGAATTTAAAGCCTTTGGTTTGGAACCATCAAAAGGATTCATTTTTTTATTTTCAACCATGCAGGAGCTTACTACTCCAAATCAAATAAACTATGTAGAGATACATCACATCACTTTATCCTTGCTGCGTGCAAGAGTATAATTTGAATGTGTAACTAAAAGGAATTCTTATTTGTGTTTGACTGCTTCTTGATTCATAGTTCTTTGTTCTCCATCTTTTCGGAGAGTACATTCAAACAATGAGATTAAATTGTCTGTTGTTGTCTTTGATATGATAATAGGATTCTTTGGGTTATAGAGATTCCTGGAGAGAACTTTTTGATGTCGTAATTGCTAAAGCCAACAAGCCAGAATTTTACACATCGGAGCATCCTTTCCGGTTCTTTCCTTCAACTCTGGTTTTCTAGTTGTTTGGAACATATTTGTATATAATATTCTTTTAAAATTTTTAATCCTCTTGCATGTTAGATTGAAATGATGCCCTGTTTATAGCATGAAATTATGTATGTATATATTTTTGCATCTTGGCATTTTTTTTGGATGTTTACAGTCTTGGTCTGCTTGTTAAGTTTCGTGAAGGACCTCTGGAAGTTTTTAATGGATACACATTATACTTGGCCTATGTGCTTTTGCTTCTCTCTGTATGATTTCAGAATCTGAAACCCTTTTCAAGAATGGATAGGATATCAGCGTTGAGGTTGGATAGAAAGAAAGTGAAAATGGAGATACAGAAACAAAGGGAATTGTAGACCTGAGAAGTCAGATACTCCAGTTTTTCTTTCACCCTTTTTTTCTCTCCAATTGAAGAGGGTCTATCATTCCCATTCCAACTTCAACTGTGATATCTGATTCCAAAATAATGTACATACACTCCATTTAGATGATCTTTTTAGGTGTGAAAGATACAAATTATGGAAAGAGAACAGTTTCAAGATCATTTCTGTACCTGTGGAACATTTTGATGGCTTTGGGCGAAGCAAAAGGGTTTCTAAATTTTTGGGATGTGCTATCATGTCTATATTTTGGGTGGTGTGGTTGTAGAGAAATAACAGCTTGTTATGTGATAGAGTTAAGTTTTTGGCATCTTTCTGGGGTGCAAGGACCAATAGATTTTGAGATATTCCTTTTTTGTTGCTGCAAAATAATTGGAAAGTTGTTTGTAATTGATGGAGCTTATAGTGTAATTTTCTTCATGATTTCTTTTTAATTTACGTTGGATATCTTAATCACCTTTTTCTATTACAACTTTGCATGAAATGGAAGTTTTTGTTTCTTATAAAAAATAAATATATTTGAGAGAGAAAATAAATTTACTTATCGATTTCAATATATTGTTTTGCGCTATTTCTTTGACAATTCATTTTGCCACTGTCATATCCTACTCGCTAGTTTTACTTCTTAAACTCTTCAAAGACAAGCGATTAGATGCTTTACTCATATGATATTTGGTGTTCTTTCCTAATACTTGTTTTGCAACTTAATGTAGTTGTTATGACATAGAGAAGGACACTTTGGCTTTCACGAAGGTGGATGCTTTTCTTCCAAATAAAGTTTACTACCATGGTTGCCTTAAATCTTTCTTACAAATTACAAAATGGAATGGTCCGGAGGTACATGACATAATATACTATAGTACTTTGGATTTTGTGATATGTTTAATTTGTTGTTACATGTCCATGTTGAATAATTTTATGATTGGATGATAGGGACAATCCGTGAAGATAAAAAAATATTTCCTTTCCCTCTTACTTCTTTAGGCTACTTAGGATTTTTTTTACCTTTTGACTGGTATTCTCTTGTTGTAACACTAATTTTAGGTGATATACTTTGGGGATCACCTATTTAGCGACCTTAGAGGACCTTCAAAAGCTGGGTGGCGCACTGCTGCCATCATCCATGAATTAGAGGTATGCCTTCTATTCCATGCTTTTCGTCTTGCTTCATGCTTTGCATCAACTTTATGAAAGTTGATATTTGATATATTGGAACTTTGGATTGTGTTGGTATGCCTTACTGTTATTAGAGGATAATGGCTAGGACAAGAACTTAAACCCATATTGAAGTTGTAATGTGCCAAAAACAAAAAACCTTAGGGGAGTGGTTACTAAAGGAAAAGTTTGAATGGGGATGATGCAATTAAGGAATTGACACGAGTGTAGGTCCTAGTTAGTCAATGATTCTATTTCGTTTAGTTTGTGATATCACCTACTTTTTTGGAGTTGACAATAAGGACGGATAGATAGACTAGTAAGGAAGAATGATATAATCACCATTAGTGGAAATGCTAAAGGAAGGAGAATATGAAAATTGAGATTGAATGATGTAGTGAAAAAGGATATGCGTGTTTATAATTATATTGAACATATAACCCTTGACAAAGTATAATGATCGAAAGGATTCATGTAGTAAATCCCACAAAGGCTTGGTTTGGATTACTTAGAGTATCCAACTCAAAACTAATTGATAATGATTGGAGTATCTCCTCAAGTATATAATGATTAGACTTTGGGTACACATAGTCTTTTGGTGCGGGATACAAACTATTTTCGCACCCTTTTTCATATGTGATCCACATTTGTACATGGGTTAATGGACTAAGCTGATGAAAATAGACAAACAAATGAGGAATTTAACTGATTGAGAGATTTGGCCTACTAGTCACCCAAGACATAACTCGAATATCATTATATGGTGTCCAATCCAAAGCCAGTTGGCAAGGGGTGGAGTGACCTATCGAGTATATGTCCTAGCCTTGGCTATACCTAATCTTGCGATATGTGTTACAAGCAATGTTACTTGAATCGTGGGTCGTTTTGATAGGTGGTACGGGTACGAGTACATGGTACAACACATTCTTAGGTACGTGGTACAATGGGGGTAAGCTTAGCTGGTACGATATTTTGGGTCGCAATTCATTTTAAAATTTTTATATAGATCGTTTTCACTACTATACAACATTATATATTACAGAACATCTACAAACACTATGTCAGTTATCATTTATCTTATAGTTGTGCGTGATTTTCTATTATCTAAAACAACGTATAATTATAAATTTATATACATGTAGTCAATTAATATATATTTTATATTTGTGCTACATGTTTTAAAGCGAATTGATTTAGGGTTGGTATTATAATTTGGGGTTGTTCATTTTGGTGATCTAGATCGCAAACCCACTCCGTTTGGGATCAATGTACTCAGATCGTGGGTCGTTAGGAGTTGAGTGAATTGTGGTAACCATGGTTACAATCTCTCTACCTGAAACCAATTTCCTCAAGGAAGTGTTCCAACCATGTTAACTTAAAACACGTGTTAGCCATTGCTTTGTACTTGGTTTCTGCACTAGATTGTGCCGTCATTGTTTACTTCTTACTTTTCTACGTAATCAAATTACCCCCCAAGAAGGTACAATAACCTGTAGTAGATTGCCTATCTAAGGAGAAACTTGTCCAATTAGCATATGTGAACCCTTCCAATCTAAGATGTCCATGAGATTCATACAACAATTCAAGTCCTCGAGCTCGCTTGAGATATCTGATAATACGGATATCTGCATCCCAATGTAATACTTGAGGAGTTTCCCGAAATTGACTTATTACACTCATTGCATAAGATATATATGGTCGGGTAATAACAATGATCGAAATATCGTGTTGAAACATCCGAAACGTTTCGGATTTTCAACACACCGACACGAAACAGGGGTGAAAAATAAAAATTTCTATTTCGAGCGAAACGTCACTGTTTCGATCGAAAAAGGGATTTGATTTGATTAGTTTTCAAAACATTATAGTGTTTAGCCAAAAAAGGGGTAAATTCTTCCTCTTGTGACAACCTTCTTCAACAAAATAGAAGATAGATTGAGATTGAGTGAGATAGATAGAAAGAGAGATCGTTGTGCTTAGAAAATTGCTTATGAAGCCAAAAAGGTGAGAGTTCTTCTCATCATCTCTGTTTTCAGCAAAATAGAGAGAGAGTGTGTGTGTTTAGAAATTGAAAGGAGAAGAGTCAACAGCTTATCGGGGTTGTCGAGTCCAGATCACATCCAAATCCAGTGTCCTCTAGGTACAATCTTCTTCCTTTCTTTTCTTCTCTCTTACTTCCTTTTCTACCGGTGGCTGGTGTTTGATCTTCATTGATTTGAGTATTCTGTCTCTCAAATCTGAGTCTTCATCGATCTAGTGGGTCTTTAATGATTTGACTCTCAGAACTTCTCCTCCTTTCTCATTCGATCAAGCGTGCGTCTGTGAGAAGCACCAGTACAGACTGTTTATTTCCCCCCATTTATTGTGTTTTAAATTTAATTTGTCATTTTTTAGTTTTTTTAATTAACATTAATGCCCTTCACCCCCCTTTTTTCTTTTATAATTATTAATAACCCTCGCAATTAATAATTAACTTATCATTATTAATAAATAACTATAATTAATTTTATGGTTTATTAAATATCTGAAATTGTTCATGCAATATTTTTAATATTAATGAAATAATATTCCTTAGTAATTTGATTACACAATTTAAATTCGTAATTTAGTATTACAATAGCATGAAAATAATAAATTTGTATTCATTTTAATTTAAAAGTGTTATACATGTCATATATACATGGAAAAATGTGTTTTTGCTTTTATGAAAATTAAGTGTTTGAAATTAATTGAATTGATTTTCACCCCATATCAAGTCTTTTTTTTCCTCCAACTTGATGTTATCTTGTATAAATGGATGTTAACCCAATAAACATGCTCAATTAATCAATTATTAAGCTTATATTTATAAATAAATAGATTTTATTTTTGTTTTCGTATTTTTTCTGTGTTTCCGAAACGTTTTTCGTTTTTGAGTTAATCGAAACAGTACTCCGAAACTGTATTTCGATCATTGGGTAATAGTAAGATAATTTAACTTCCAAATTAGTCAATGATATTGTTCAGGATTTGAGAAACATTCACTTTCATTCACTGAGAGTTTGTGGTTTGGATCTATAGAGACATCAATTGATCGACCACCTAGAAAACTTTGGGCCTGCTTGGTTTGTATCTCAAAAAATAGTATCTGAAAATTATTTTTGGGAAGAGTTTTAAGAAAGTGTTTTTAAAAAGTTAGTGATTGCAAAACCTGTTTAGTTATATATTTTTGAAAATAGTTTTAAAGAATAAAAATTATAAAATCTGTTTGAACAATAATCCCCAATTTCCACCCCTCTTTCTGTCTCCACAAAACACACTCACAGACGCGCACAGACACACACACACACACACACACACACACACACACACACACACACACACAGAGGCATACACCGAGACATACACAGACGCACACAGATCTGTGTATATACATAGTTTTAGTTGTTGCGAAAGAGAGAGAGATTAGATCTGAGTGTTCGTTCTATTTGTTAGCTGGAGAAGACGAGCCTGTGTGAAAAGTGGAGAGAGAGTGCTAGAGAAGATGAGCCACAGGTGTGTTCGTTCAGTTTGATGGGCAAAGTGGAGAGAGAGAGGAGACGGAAAAAAAAAAGAGAAGGAAGTCTATATATACTAGGAGTAGTTTTGCTGTTAAGGGGACTCGAAGGGCAGACCTCATTAAAGTCTAAAAAGTTTTCGTGTTTTTTAAATTTTTGGCATAAAAGTCCAAAAACAAGTGTGACTTCTTTTCTATTTTTTTGATTCAATTCTCACTTTTTTCTGAAAATTTGAGACCAAAAACTCTAATCAATTGAGTTTTCATTTTTTTTAAGGTTCTGAGAACAAAAAACTGTTTTTAAAACAAACCAAATGATCACATATTTTCTTTGGGACAAGCTAATGCCTTGTTTCAATCTAGCCACTTCAATACCAAGGAAATAATGAAGTTTGCCTAGATTTTTGGTGTGAAATCGATGTTACATAAATTGTTTCAACTTGGTAATACCAACTAAGTCAGTAGTAATCACAATATCATCAACATAAACGAGGAGGATGTAACTTGCATTAGTACGTAAGTAACATACGGAATGATCTGTCTGACATCTATGGAGACCAAAATCCAATACTGCATCTAAAAACTTTTCAAATCATGCTTGTGGAGATTGTTTCAGTCCATACAATGCTTTCTGTAACTTACACATGGTCCTCTGATACTTCCCCTGAGCAACAAGCCTAGGTGGTTGCTCCATATAAACCTCTTCCACTAAATCATCATGTAAAAATACAATTTTCACATCTAATTGAAATAAATGCCAATCAAGATGAGCAGTAAGAGATATTAGAACCGAATAGAAGAGATTTTAGCCATTGGACAAAAAGTTTCCGCATAGTCAACACCATAGGCCTAAGTGTAGCCTTTAGTAACTAGACAAGCTTTGAAACAATCCACACAATCATCTGGATGAAATTTAATTGTGTAGATCCATCGACAATCAATAATCTGCTTAACAGGAGGCAACAAAACAAGATCCCAAGAATGATTGTCATGAAGTGCGTACATCTCTTCTTCTATAGCACGACGCCATAAGGCTGTTGAGACCATAGTTATCAAATCGTGTGTCGAAAGGTGTATCGTTTTTAAAAAATAGTGTATCGTATCGTATCGCATCGTGTATCGTAAGATACAACGCAATTTTAAATAATTAATCATAAAATCTATATGCTTTTAAAAAAAAATTTAGACTCATAATAACATGACATTTTATTAATATTTCATCTACTATTTAAGTCACTAATATAATTTACTAATATTAAAAAAGTAATGAAGGGTATCAAATTAAATTAATGGTACTTATGTATACTTAAAAGTAAAAAGTTATAATGTAGTGGGGTAGTAAGTGTAATTCTTCGTACTTATATAAAAAAAACATAGTCGTGAGTCTCGTGACCCACGACCGAACAGAGATAGAGAGAGAGAAGCGACGAGAGTTGAGAGTTGAGAGTTGATGGGCGATGTCGATGTCGATGTCGATGCCGATGCCGATGCCGGTGTCGGTGCCAGTGCAGGAGAGAGAGAAGAAGAAGAATAATAACATACTTGGTGGCTGGTACCTCGTGGTCGCAGCTTACAGCAATGAAGAGAGAGATCGTGAGACACGGAGACAGTGATCGTGAGACCCAGAATTTCATCTGAAATTTACATATTAGTGTTGCTATTTTTTTTTAATTTCAAAAATTTGTTTGATTTGCTTTTACTTAGGTGTTTTTGCTGATTTGTGGGTTTGGTGCACTGGTTTGTGGGTTTGTCCTCATCTCTGTTGCCTTTTCTTTGTTCTCTGAGGCTCAACTGTGCGTTCTGTTCAAAAAAAAAAAAAAATTAAACAGAGATTTCGCGAATCGTTTTTATTGACCGATACGTATTGTATCGTAAAAATGTATCATGCATTGGACAATACTATGCAAAAACAATACAAAACTCCGATTCCATATCGTTTTATCTATGTATCATGACTATCGTACAATATGTATCGCATATTGTACGATAATAATAACTATAGTTGAGACAGTCTTATAAGCAAACATAGTAGATAATTGGGCGATAAAACAAGAGAATAAAAGAGATAATGAACGAAAAGAAAGTTACTAATAGGATGATGAGTATTATAAGAACGAATACCTTTATGAAGAACAATCGGTAACGAGTCGGAGGGAACTGAAATAGTCAGATCTGAAGACAATGAAGAAGTTGGTAGTGGAACAGAATCTCGTGCTGGCGGCCTCGATCGACGAGAGTAAACTTGTAAGGGAGTGATGGAAGGAACAGGAGGAGACATAGACACGAGATAACTCAGGAGATGAGAAACATTGCAATAGGAGCGAGCAAAGGAAGTAAACCAGGTAAGGGAGATGATTTTGGGACACAAGTAAGAGGAACAGGTGGAGCAGACAAATAAAGTATAGATTCCCAAGAGGTGACATCAACACTGGTAAAGTATTAGCGAAGAATAGGACAATAACAACGATATTTTTTGTGTGTGACAGTAACTCAGAAAGATATACTTGGTAGTGCGGGGATCAAGTTTACCAAAGCCTGGACCAAGATTTTGAACACAACAAATACAACCAAATGCTTTGAGAGTAACAGAGAACAGTGGAAATCGAGGGAACAATACAGAATAGGGAGAAGACCGATGTAAGACCGTAGAGGGCAAACAATTAATAAGATAACATGCAGTTAAAACAGCGTCACCTCAGAAATGGTTAGGAATATGCATATGAAACAGGAAAGCATGAGTAACATCCAATAAATAACGATTCTTGTTCTCAGCCACACCATTTTGTTGAGGTGTATGAACACACGATATCTGATGGATAATGCCTCTCTATTGTATGTAAGCTTGAAAGGGATTAGACAATATTTTTTAGCATTGTCAGAACGTAAAATACAAATGTTGCAATTAAATTGGGTCTTAATTTGCTTACGAAACAATTGAAAGATGGAAAATAATTCAGTGAGATTTCATTAAAAATAACTAGGTCATATGAGATTGATCATCAACAAATGTAACAAAATAATGAAATTTATTAATAGATGAATCTCTAGGGAGATCCCATATATTAGAATGAACTAATTCAAAAAGACTAGAAACACGATTATTAAGCCTAGATTTAAAAGGCACACGATGGTGTTTACTAAGTTGACATGCTTTACAAGATAAAGATGACAAACTATTTAAACTAAAAACTTGAGACTTCAAAATTGGAAGGGATGGATGTCCAAGACAACAATGCCACTGAAGAGGAGATAATGAGGTGTGTAAGGCTCGAGGAGGCGGCTCAAAGTCAAAGTAATAGAGACCACCATATTCATGCCACGTAACAATTTTTCTCTTCATCTTAAAATCCTAAAAGACAAAAAAAAGGGAATAAAATGTTACTGAACAATTAAGAGAATGAGTAATCTTATTAATAGATAACAAGCTAAAGGGAAATTGAGGAACATGTAAGACTGAAGACGACGATAAAGAAGGATTCAGTTGTATGTTACCCAAACCTAAAACTTGTGAGGAGAAACCATTGGCAATAGTAACATCGCGAGATGAGGCTATAGAGTGAAAGTGAGATAGTTGACTAGAAGAACCAGGCATATGATCTGAGGCTCCAAAATCAATGATCCACGGACTAGGAGTGAAAGACAATAAATGAGCAAATATCGTACCTGACTAAGCAAAAGTAACAGTGGAGGTAATCGGTGCTTATTTTTGGGACATAAATTGAGCATACTCATCTAGTGAGATAATGATAAGGTCATCAGGAATAGGCTAATTAGGGCCGGATGATGGAATATCATCCTGAAAAGATACTTGATGAGCTGAAATAAGGGGTTTACCATGTAAATCTCAATAGTATGCCATTGTGTGGTTGCTACGACCACAATGAGTGCATCAGTAAGTGTCTCAACCTTCTCTTCCACTACGTGCCCCATGGGAACTACTAGATCAACCATGCATGCCACGATTTTCTCTTCCACTACGTCCTCCACGAGAACCACCAGAACCATGCTAAGAGACAACTAATGCTGATCAATCATTGATAGGATCAACACTCGACTGAGAAACATTAGAAGTGATAGGAGTGCAATACTCTGTGCACTCCTAGAAAAGTGAGAAACATTACGGGGTTGTTTGGTAACGTTTTTGTTTTTGCGTCTTCAAAAAATCAAAAAAAGAGACAATTTTTTGTCTCTGTTTTGTGGTAAACACTGAAACAGAAAACATGTTTGGTAGTCATTTTTGTCTATCAAATTATGAAAATAAAAATAGAAAACATGTTTGGTAACTACTTTTATCCTAAATATGTTTTATAATATCTCATTTTTTATTTTTAAACAAATCAACACTTTATTTCATAAAAAATGATTTACAACCATGTATTAAAGACCTTCAACACAAATGGATCTTATGCTCGGAAAAAAGTGGGGGAAAATCACCCATTTTCAACACAAACCAAGGATTTAACCCGTGATCACTCACACACAGGAATTCTTTAGCTTAATCAGATATCAATTTTAATCCGGCATATGAGAGTTCAAAGGAGAAAAAACAAGATCTAAAAAGTAGTGCGATACAGAGAATTCTAAATATGTAAAGTTTAATCATGATTAAGATCTCGTTTTTTCTTTGAACAAAGAGGCAGAGAATGATGAAAAAGTGACCTTTCGCTGATCTTGCTGCATCTTGAAACAATTTCTGAATTAAACTCCCTCGTCGTCTTCCTTTTTTCTTCAAGCAGTCGGACCAAAATCAAGAAAATGGTAAAATTGTTTATTTTTTGCAGAATAGCCGTGGGATAAATTAGCGAATCATCTCAGCCACAGTTGCCCCACCGACACCGACTCCGAATCACCAACACGCAGTCCCTCCTTATTTTCTCCACACTATGCCTCTCACCTTAGTCATCCACTTCTCAAACCAACCAAGCAATGGCCCCGAAAGCAATTGACTCATTGAAATCAAATTCGTTGCCAAAAAATAAGGAAGGCCAAAAAAATCTAAAAATATATTTGGTATTCACACACACACGCACAGATCTATGCATATGTATACACAGATCTGTGCATATATATGCACAGATCTGTGATTATATTCACAAATTTGCGCATATATATGCACAACTTTTGGGTTTCACAGAGAAGAGCGAGAGAGGAGAAAGAAAGGTAGCGATGGAGTTGGGTTTCATACAGAGAAAGGAGAGAGGAGGCAGCGGAGGAGGCTGGTGGTTTGATAACAGAGAAAGAAGAGATGAGGGAGAGACGAGAGAGACAGAGAGAGCGAAGCGATGAGGAGAGAGGGGGTGAAATGGGTTTTTATAGTTCAAAAAAAAAAAGGCTTGTTTTTCTGTTAAGAGGAGTCAAAGTCTTGATCTCATTAATTACCACCCTGTTTTGCGCGTGTTGTCTCCGTTTTTTGTGTTTCTTGAAACATTTTTTTTTGTTCCTATTTTTTTGTCTTTATTTTCAAAAAACTAATATAAAACAAAAATAAAAATAGTACCCAAACATGTTTTTGTCTTCATTTTTGACAAATATTAAAAACAAAAACACAAAACACAAGACAAAAACAGTTACCAAATAGCCCATACGTTCTTCACATATTCCCATATCCTTAGAAAAATACTCTTCCAAAGTCAAGCTACCCTACTCAAGATTGAAATACTGTTTGCACACCTTATAAATACGGGTGAACCAGAGTACATGTGAGTCAGACGATCCCAAATCTCCTTGGTAATATCCAAAGTAAAGAAGAATTGATGTGAGGCCCAATAATAGTCAATAAGAGTGCAATAATCTGTGCATCTACCTGTTCCCATTAGGTAAAACCACTGACTGTGGGTTTAGCTTCTATTAAGTGCTTACCCTTAAGAAAAATATCAACAGATCTTGCCCACAATACATAATTTGATAGAGGTCATAGGACCATTAAAGAAAGATGCAGTAGAAAAATTGGGAGGAGGAACATAGATTATGGTAGCAGTACTAGTAGTAAGGGCTCAGTATCTACCTTAGGATGCATGATAGGAGAGAGAAATAAGTCAAAAACACGTGGAAAGGCTGAAGACTTGTGCCAAAAGAGATATGGCATACAAAAATAGAGCCCATGAGCTACTAAATCGGTAGGGAAGCTGCCTGAACCAGTTGAGAAGCTGTTGAACTGGCTACGAAGCTGTCTGAACTAGATGAGAAGTTGTTGAATTGTTGGTAAATGATGCAAAACCAGCCTTAAAATGGCTAAACCAGAGCTGAGAACACTGTGGGAGCTTGAATCGGTCCGGTTAAGAGGCAAGAATCTGAACCGGTTCAATTGAGATGAACTGGTTTGGTTGGACTAGACTGGATTTGCTTGACTGGGCCTGGATGCTTGCCAGGGCCTGAGATTTGATATAACTAGGCTCGGTCAAGTTGGGCCTTATCTAGTTGAGCTTAATTGGATTTGGGCCTAACCCAGATTTCTTATCCAAATGAAGAATTAGAGTGGCTGGGTTTGGTGTTGGCCCACACCAGTAGCCAAATGGGGATCTTCCCCTTCACATCGACTACAATTAGGGCAACGAACAGGAGCACCACCTCCACCTAATACATCAAAACAACGCCATTAACAACACCGATCAACGAAGCCAACGACACTAGATCAACACTGATACCACATCATATCAGACCAAATCCATCAGTACAAAGTCGTAGTCATCAACACAAATCGAACCAACACTGATTAACGACAAATCACAATAGTCATCAACACCAACTCGAATCACGACAAGAACCATTTGAATACCATCAACTTCATCAACAGTATAGTCAACACAAAGCAAGAGCAGCCTAAGCCATTGACAACACATTGTCAAGCAAAACCTTTTTTTTTTTTGTTTAATGCAAGGGAGAAGAAAGAAGAAAGGAGTGGCAAGTACAAACCGTAATAACCTTGCTCTGATACCATGTTAATGTTGTGTGAGAGAGAGAGATGTAAGAATGAATTGGAAGAAGTTGACCTACCTTTCCTTTCATCTCATATATATATATATATATATATGTATCTCAATATAACTAAAGACTATTATATCCCTCTTGGGATATACTTATTAAATAAATACCATTCTATATTTTCTAACAAGGCGCACTAAGGCTCCAAGGTTCCCTAAGGGGCCTAGGTGCGAGACACAAGTCAAGATGCATGCCTTATCGAAGTGAGTTTATGTGGTACAAATAAAATGCAAATGTTTTTTCAGAACACAATCATCACAAAATATGAAATGTAAGGAAATGTTTTGAAATTGAAACGACAAACACCATAAAACAGTGGTTAACGTTTGGTAGAGAGTGATCGATCAATGATTAAGGTTTGAAACAACTATTTCCGAGAATTAATTTGGTTTTTGTGCTTGGGAGATCAACATTGGAAGTTATATACTTATTTCAGAGAGTAATGGAGAGTTATAGAGAGAAAAATAAGGACCTTCATGTGGTATAATAGACTTAGACAAGTCATGTGATAGAATTTTTTGAAGATATATTATGTAAGGTTCTAGGGGAAAAAATATTACTGTTAGGTATATTGATGTGGTTAAAAATATGTATGACAATGTAGTGACACCGGTGAAAACAACATTAGCGACTAATGAATTCCCAATAACCGTAGGCTTAATTTTGGGTTATGCTTTGAGTCCATATCATTTTGTGTTGATAATAAATGAATTGAGTAGGCACATTCATGATTAGCTCTCATGGTATATGCTATCTGTACATGATATTGTATTAGTTGATAAAAATAAAGAAAGAATTAATATTAAACTAGAAATATCCCGAGAAGCTCTAGAATCAAAAGATTTATGATATGGAGGATTAAAACTAAAAATATGGACTTATGAAAATACAGAATATAAGTTTGGCAAAAATAGGAATCGAAACCAGGAAGTAGTAAAAATTGAAGATGGAGAGATATCGAGGAATGAACACTTTAAGTATTTAGGGTTTATTATTCATAGAGAGTGTGAGATTGGTGACGATGTTACCCATAGAATTAATGCATGATGGACTAAATGGGGGAGTGCATGTAATGCCTTGTGTGATTGACGCATTCCTCTTAAGCTTAAATGAAAATTCTATAGAATGATCATAAGACATGCTATGCTTTATGATATTGAGTGTTTGGCAGTTAAGGGACAACACGTTCAAAAGTTGATTGTGGCAAAAATGAGAATGTTAATATGGATATGTGGTAAAATTATGAAAGATAGAATTAAGAATGCATGTATTCACAAAAAGGTAGATCTAGCACATATAGAAGATAAATTATGGGACAATAGACTTGGGGAGTTTGGACAGATCTATAAACGGCCTACTATGAACCGGTGAGAAAGATTGATATGATAGCTATTGACCATAAGCATAGGAGTAGAGAAAGACCAAAAATAGCTTTTAATGAAATAGTATTGAAAAATATGATAACTTAAGGTTCAACAGAAAACATGATCTTAATAGCGTACAATGGCGAATCAGGATTCATGTTGCCAACCCCAAAAATATTAGGACAAACATTTATTGAGTTGAGTTCAGATATTTGAACTAGAGTCTAATTTAAATAAATATGTCTCCTCTCAAAAACACATGCATCAAACTTTCAATAGCCTGCCTTAATTAAGATAAACAACTCTTTACTAGGCCTGGGTTTTGTGATTTGTTGTGTGTATCGCACACCCAACACATCATGTAACTGAACAAAGATCAAGGACTTGTATGCAAACACAATTCACTGAAGCACCCCTTATAGGAGACTTAGGTCTTATGCCTTATGCCTATGCCCAGTAGGTGCATACCTTGTTGATGTAGCCTTGCATGCGCTTGGACAAGGAGCTGTAGTTGGGCATTGGTGCACCTTGGGCCTCGGCACATGCCTAAGCGCTCCTTCAACAACACGGGTCATGTCTATGCTAATACGCCAAGTCATGCCAAGTCATGGCTTGGTCTTCATGCAGGAATGCCCCTTGTAGCCCACAACCATGTACTACTTTGCCTTAACGTGCTGCCACCCTCAGCCTTGTGTGGGGCTTCATAGCCACGAATCCACAAATGCCTCGATGCCACTTGCATGTGTACAGGGGCAAGGTCACTGGTGCGTTGCCTTACCCATGTGTGGCAAGGCTGGACATAGGGCTTGCCACGTCCAAATGCTCAAGGGAACACCCCCACCCTTGGTATGACACTTCGAAGAAAAACCTATTGATAGCAGCAGACATCAGAAATCTGAGAAAGTAGAAACCATAATTGTTTTAACAAAAATGGCACTTGTGCTGTTCATATCATTGATTGATCTTGTTTTTGGGTTTGAAAATGCTAAAATGTGGGCACCCACCCACATAACTATATTTTAGTGAATCTCAAAGAAAAATTATGTCATTAAAGTAGCCAAAGATGCAGCCATTTTGATCGATTTTTTTTACGTCCATATGTGCTTGTGGTTCTGTCACATCAAACTTTCAATATTTTTACTTCTGAAATTCTGTCTCTCTGTCTCCCTGCTACCCCCCCGCGGGCTGGTGGGGGCCTTTTTATTATGACTAAAAACCATATTCATGTTTATTTTGGTGATTCTGATTAAAAAATATGTTATTTTGGTTTCTTTTTTTTTATTTGGCTTGCAGAATGAAATACATGTACAGAATGAGGATAGTTACCGTTTCGAACAGGTATCATCTTTCAAAATTTAAATAGTACCTGAAATAGTCTGTCTATAGTTATCTGTTGTATTTAATGTGCTTCCCCCTCCCTTCCTATCACTCATATCCGTGCAAGCAAACATAGATAGAGCACATAAGTCAATATTCAAGGCTGCACATAGTGTCCCAGAATATGTTTTGTTTTTTTATTCTGTGTGTAATTATCAGATAAAGTCAAAAGGCAGCATAGTATGATTAAATCAGCTATGTGATGATCATAGCCAAGTGTCATATCGTGGCAAAAAACTTTCTATGACAAGGGTAGGGACTTAAATTTATTTTAAATCTGTAGGAATTTTAGTTGTGTATCCATGTAAAATTCATTTTTCATTTGTGGTCACATCCAAATTTTTTGCGAAAATCGTTATAGGGTTTTTTTTTTGGGATAAGCACATCCAATTTCTTGGTTGTTTCTTCATCTGAAATCTGATGTTTAATAGGATGAGTCAATTCTTGATACTTGCATGGTTAGTCCATGAAAAAACCCCTGGGAAGAACCTGACACTACTTAAAATAGAAGTTTCACGGCGTGGACCTATTTGATTTGGGTATCAGGAATGTAAATTAAAAGCTCCAGTGGGGACTACGAAGAAAGAACTAGATGGTAGCCACCACTTAGCTAGGTTAATTGATATGATTGGGTTTTGTCTATGAAGATAGATATTTTTCTTCCTTAACATTTGTACACTTTAATTAAGAACTTGAAGTTTCAAAGCTTTACTTAATGATGTATTGGTTAGATTCTTTTCTTCTTAGTTTGATCTTTATCCTTTTCTTGTGATCTATTTGTGTATATTCCCTGTTTCCTCTTCATTAAAAATTTTAAAACAACCAGAATAACTATATTCTATTCCAAAATCCTCCTGTTCCTGAAGCATCTATTCTCAAAATTATTCTTCATTAAAGTGGAACCAATATGCGTCATAGGAAGTAATAAATTACACAGCAGATCCGATATCGAACTAAAGTTTCTTTTGGAACTGGAAAATTTTTGACCAGTTTTTGGTGGTGGGAGGAACAATGTTGATGTTCTTTGGCATTGCCCTCATGCCGTGCCATTACAATCTCTGGATTGTTGAATGTAGACTATTAGTCAATGCATTTGGCATTGTTTCTCATTTGTCCCTTTATATTGGATTGATTATCACCGGTGAAAGGGCCAAAATTTTGTTTTGTTTCGGTTGTTCCTACTTAAGGGATTATTATGGCGTAACAGGAAACCGAAACGAATCAATAATTGAAAATTAAGATTCCAATCGTTTCGAATATTAGGATGTTTTGGGATGTTTCGGAATCGAAATTTCAATGTTGAAAATAAAAATTCTAATTTTTTTAGCCATTTAATTTTTCAAAGGTGTTAGTTTTCAAGCTGATCNTCTTCATCTGAAATCTGATGTTTAATAGGATGAGTCAATTCTTGATACTTGCATGGTTAGTCCATGAAAAAACCCCTGGGAAGAACCTGACACTACTTAAAATAGAAGTTTCACGGCGTGGACCTATTTGATTTGGGTATCAGGAATGTAAATTAAAAGCTCCAGTGGGGACTACGAAGAAAGAACTAGATGGTAGCCACCACTTAGCTAGGTTAATTGATATGATTGGGTTTTGTCTATGAAGATAGATATTTTTCTTCCTTAACATTTGTACACTTTAATTAAGAACTTGAAGTTTCAAAGCTTTACTTAATGATGTATTGGTTAGATTCTTTTCTTCTTAGTTTGATCTTTATCCTTTTCTTGTGATCTATTTGTGTATATTCCCTGTTTCCTCTTCATTAAAAATTTTAAAACAACCAGAATAACTATATTCTATTCCAAAATCCTCCTGTTCCTGAAGCATCTATTCTCAAAATTATTCTTCATTAAAGTGGAACCAATATGCGTCATAGGAAGTAATAAATTACACAGCAGATCCGATATCGAACTAAAGTTTCTTTTGGAACTGGAAAATTTTTGACCAGTTTTTGGTGGTGGGAGGAACAATGTTGATGTTCTTTGGCATTGCCCTCATGCCGTGCCATTACAATCTCTGGATTGTTGAATGTAGACTATTAGTCAATGCATTTGGCATTGTTTCTCATTTGTCCCTTTATATTGGATTGATTATCACCGGTGAAAGGGCCAAAATTTTGTTTTGTTTCGGTTGTTCCTACTTAAGGGATTATTATGGCGTAACAGGAAACCGAAACGAATCAATAATTGAAAATTAAGATTCCAATCGTTTCGAATATTAGGATGTTTTGGGATGTTTCGGAATCGAAATTTCAATGTTGAAAATAAAAATTCTAATTTTTTTAGCCATTTAATTTTTCAAAGGTGTTAGTTTTCAAGCTGATCAGAACTATACACTGAAACAAAATTTTGATCATTGCTAGAGGTATTTTTTTTTTTTGGATTAGAAATATTCCCTTCTCGTTAGTAAATATCAACTATTAACTGATTAAAGGAGTGCAAAAAATTGAAAAGAGAAAAAAAGTTTATCAATTCCATGAGGATTGGAAATCAAGGTTCAAATTATGGCCCGCCCTCAACCAAACTGCTAACGCTGCACACTCTACTCAATCCAAGAGTCTCTATTGAATTGTCCTCGACTCGGACACAAATTAGTTGAATCACTAAAACTCATTGATTCCGTCAACTCCACCACCAAGTTGGATGATTCATTATCAATAGGTATGTTAATTGAGTCAAGTCTTTCGAGCTTAAGTATGCTTAACAAAGTTCGAAGTATCGGCCTAGTTCAATAGACTACACAAATATAGTGAGACACAACTGACTTGGTCTTGACTTGGTTTTTTTTATGGTTTTTTTGTGGCTTGACTAGGATTTTGCAAATCCAATCTCGACTCCGAGTCGAACCATAAAAAAAGAGAAAGGTAGAAGAAAAGAAACAAGACCCACTTCTAGATTCATAGATTCAGTTTGTTTTGTGACTGAAAAAGTTTGATGAGCAAGGAATTGATAAAAAATAGAGAGAAAATCAACGACCCATCAATGTAGAAACTACATGTACTCAAGGATCAAAATTTCGTTTTGGTGTATTGTTTCGGTCACTTACGAAACGAAAATGTTTCGATGTATTTCAGAAACATAATGAAAACCTTAAACAATACCTCGTAACATTATAAACACATTGAAGTATTAAAATTTCGATTTCATCACTAATTCATTTCGATCTTCATGGAAACGAAAATATTTCGAACATTTTAACTGTTTTGAAACAAAATTTTGATCTTTGCATGCACTTTATCGATTTCAACCTTAAATCAGTGACAAAGAAGCAATTATGCAACCCTTGATCCCACCTTTTTACAGTAATAAAAACGGAAAGATAATTGAAAGGATTTTCAAGAAAATTTTATTAGATCAAAAACACATAGTCGTTCTTTTTCTTCTTCTTATTCCTCCTTTGCTTAGGTAATAGTGGCGCTCTCATCCCTTCTTCCCATGTTGTGGTGCAAGTCTTCGACTTGGTTGAAAGTTTTCTCTCCGTCTTCAATGAAATTTATCCCTCACACTTCTCATGTTCTCTTTTTCTTTATTATCACGTCTTAGTCTTTGACCATAACTGAGAGTCACATTAATATAATATGTTATATCTTTGATCATATGAGAGTAACGGTGGGTTTTGGTCCTGTTGGGCTATTGGTTTTATTTAACATAAATGCAATTATGTACATGACAAGAGATTGCCTTTGTGGGTAGTGGAAATATTAGTTATATAATAAAATGTTACTTTCGTAAATTCTTAAATTGAAAATTATCAATATTACTGATAATTCCCTTATAATTTATTTTTGCTATATTTTAATGTTAGATGATTTTTTTGGACATGATGCATGAATGCTAGTATTTACAATTTTTATTTATTTTTTATTTTTTAGTAATTTTTTGGATAGTTTAGCATTTTTAGCATTTTTTGGTCGATATCGTGATTTGACACCGTGACCGTGTCTTCCAATTCGATGACCAATACTGCAAACTTGAACCATGATGTTCATGCTCACCTTGAGTTATTGAGGGGTTGTTCAAGCTCGGCTCAAGTCAAGATTCTGAACTTAGTTTTTTGTTCAATCTTGGCGTGGCACAAGTTCTAAGGGCTCAAGCCAAAACCAAGCTTTGAGAATAAATCTCAAATTTCAAATTTGCAAGTCTCAAAACACATCTAAACTTCAAATTCAAAAATTTCACACGTCTCAAATCGAAACTCCTAAATTTTACATGATACTTGCACAACAAAATTCAAAACAACACTTAAAAGTAGAATACCCCATATCGATATGTATATAAAGTGTATAAACTCTTTTGATGAATTGATGAACTGCCCTATCTTTTGAGTTTTAATACCAAGTCAATGGGAGAGGAAGGAAAGAGAAAATAGAGATAGAGAGAAAACCCAGTCTGTGAAGGGGAGATAGACGTTGGACAGAGACACAGAGAGAGTTGGATGAAATGGTGGGAGATAGATGGGACTGAAGAGTGCATGCCAGAGGGAGAGAAAGAAAGAGAGAGAGTGTGTGTGTGTGTCATAAAGGCAGATAGACATCACGTGATGAACTGTTGAATTAAAGGTTTTAATTATTTTAAGGAGAGGGAGGAACCCACGTGATTGTCTGCAAGTGGCAGACCTTTGTTGTAAATGGATAGATACTTGACAAAGTAAACTATTTAAAATTAGATATATTTGCTAGTTTTACTAAAGTGACCTTGATATTTCTAATAGTTCACAAATATATTTTCTACAATTAGGAAAAACGAGTTAGCTTGCGAATTGCTCGGGCTGGGCTTGGTTTAGCTCGAATCAAAACGAGTCTAAATATTTGTTCAGGCCTGTTTTATAATAGAAGCAAGCTTGAGTGAGCTAAAAACGAGTTGAGCGTGAGCTACGCCATTTGTTTAACCGCCATAATCGTCAAATCTCAGAAATCAAATTCACAAAAACCCTAAAAAAAGTAGGAAGACAAGATGAAACCATGACTCATGCAAGAAACCTACAATACCCCGATACAACTACATAACAAGAGGAAGAAATTGAAAGCATGTGTAAATTCGGAATCATTGCACATCGCCTGCATCTTCTTGTGTTCACAGTTTAAAAGATCATGCAGTTTTTTGGGTTACATGATGTACTATGGACACATAATGCACAAATCTTGTTGTTTGCATTTTTTTAGAATTTTTCATGTTTTTTTTCAAATTTTTTGGGCCTTTTATCTAACATTCCGCCTAAATGATCCATACCGTTCTGCGACGTAGCAATCAATGTGCCTCAATACTTTCAATGTCGTTAACTAATACCGCAACCTTGGACTATGTTGAAATCCTTTAGCGACCAAAATTATTGGTCTCTACATGAAGATATAACATCCAAAGCTTGGAATAGATCAATTGGCTCTATAGATTCCATTTGAGGCATGTAATAATTGATGATGATACTCCTATGTGCTTGTTGAATTATCCATGGTTGTACAGATTAAGATGTTAAGCGAATGGAGAAAAAAAATGTATCTGTATCTATGAAGAAAAGCTGATATTTATTGTTGTCGAAGTCATTCCAGGCTTGAAGCTTTGGGAAAGTAAAGCAAGATAATAAAAGGTGTTAGAAAGTAATTGACTATGTGCGGAAGATATTAAGTAATAGATTCCACGATGAAGATGTCCATCTTGGTACTTATTCTTATGTGTATGACAAGTGGAAGGAGGAAAATTTCTTCCTGGTTTGCTAGCGACAATTATTCGTAGGATAGAGTAGGTGATCTGGTTGAATAAGTTCAATCCTATGATGCCACATAAATGTTGACGTTGAGAATCTCCACCAGTCTGATTTTATCAATTGGTCTGATTCTGTAGGATCACAAGCCAAATGTGTTTTTTTTATCAATGAAGTAGGTCATGTGGCAAACAGAATGTAAACACACAAACATAAGGTGCCAGGGACATGTCAAAATAGTAAATTCAAAAGAGATAGAGCATGAAATAGAGAACATTTCTGTGTATTAGAAGTTATTATGATGACAATTCTTCTTGCGCTGCCTCTCCTTTGAAACCTTCGTGTATATTGCTTTTGCTTTGAAGTACAGTAAAATTTTGTAATTGTTGTTTCTATGTGATTCCACATTATATAATTCTTATAAATTGTACTTCTTTTTCTGTGGAAAAATCTGCATACACGTTTCCAATTTTTCCATCAAGTGCCCGTGCCCAAGAAGTGTCTGTAATTGTGGATTGTATTTTTGAAGTTATGTTTGAAATTTGAATGTATCTAGATGTATCTGAAAGTGAGGGTATTTAACATGGTCCCTGCTTATTCTTACAAAACTGATACGAAATTAGCGGGTTTGGTTGAAGCTAATCCCGTTCTCTGTATAAACGGGTTCACATGATTCACCCCTGATCTGTTTTATGCTTTTTTTGTTTCTGGAACACAGGCAAAGTTTCATATTATACAAGAACTTCTTGGTAAACTGCATGCAATTGTGGCTAATAGTCAAAGATGTGAAGCATACATGTCTCTTTGTAATGAGTTGAATGAAGAGAGGCAGAAGGCACGCTGTATAATGAAAAGCATGTTTAATAGATCTTTTGGAGCTACATTTCTGACTGATACAGGTCAAGAATCTGCTTTTGCTTATCACATCCATCGATATGCCGATGTGTATACCAGTAAGCCAGAGAACTTTTTGTTCTATCCACCAGAGGCATGGCTTCATGTACCTTACGATATAAAAATTATGCCACACCATCTGAAGGTTGGTTTCATTGTTCCTAAGAAAAGTCTATTCATTTCTTTTTCTATTTTCTATTTTCTAAATTTCTGTTTTACTCTTTATCTTGCTGCTTGATTCTGTCTTGGGTTTTGATGGGTTGGTTACCACAATTCACTAAACCCTTAATGACCCACGATTTGGGTACATCGATCCAAAACGACGTGGGTTTGCAATCCTGATTACCAAAATGGACGATCCTAAATTGTAATACTAACCCTAAATTAATTCGCTTTAGAACATATAGCACAAATATAAAATACATATTAATTGACTACATGTATATAGATTTAAATTATATATTGTTTTAGATAATAGAAAATAAGCACAATTTTAAGATAAATAGTAATCAACTTTGTGTTTATGAATATTCTATAATATATAATGTTGTATAGTAGTGAAAATAATCTGCATAAGAATTTTAAAACAAATTGCGATCCAAAATACCATATTAGCTAAACTTACCACCATCGTACTACGTACCTAAGAAAGTGTTATATCATATACCCGTACCACGTACCAAAGTGACCCACGATCTAGGTAACATTGGTGTGAAATTGTCCTAGGAATGTCCTATGTTTTTTGGTGGAAATTTTTCATTTCCCAGAAGAAACAGTTCAATGTGAGTTGTATATCGTTTGAGTGATGAACAGAAATTTCCATCAGAGCAAGAGAGATGCATGGACATGTGGCCTTTTTAGATGCTGACACAAAGTTGTGTCACAAAGAGAATGGATTTATATTTTGTATTATGTACTTATTTTTGCCACTGATTCAGTGGTAAAAAATTTGGCCCATTAAGCTTAAGGTTGTGAGTTCAAATCTGAGGGCAGCCAAGCTTGTAAAATATTCCAATCTACCCCTCTCAGACCCCAATTACTGAGGACCAAATTGGGTGTTATTGCTTTTATGTATTTATCTTTGCTACATGTTCAGCCACTGATGGGGTATAGTGCTGCAATGGACCCTAGTATTGGGATCTAATTGAAACTTGTAGCCGTTGGTGAAAAATGCTGTTCCATTAGAGAACAGTAATACTTTCTGGTATTTTGTCAAATCTGCCAAAGGTGGGTAGGAAGGGTTTTAGGATCAGAATGGAATATACACTACGCTCACTTATCCTTGCCTTGTCTGGACATGACAGCAGAGAGCCAACAGCAATATGGATTTCCTGTTATTTTAGGGCAGGCTTTAGAGTGCTTAACTTCTTCTGAAATAGACAGAATTTATTCTAGCTGGTAGCCAACTATTTGATGTGAACCCAACTTATAACGGCATAGTCTCCGATTGGATGAAATGAAAAGAGAAAATCCACCCTGTCAATAGAGAAAATCCAGAAAATTTTGGGACTGGATTGGATTCTGATGTATGAGGAAGAGTGATACACTATTCACTCTTTTGTTGACTGAATTTTTTTTTGTTGTCAACAAGTGACCTATGATCGACACTTTTCTGGTCTTGGATCACAACTTACTTTCTGAGGAACAAACTTGGTATTTAGTCAGATTGGTTGCTTTTGGATATCAAAGCTGATTGAGGCACGAGTGTGTACGTCGAATTAAGCATTCTTTACTTTTGTATGATGTTCGGAGCTGTTTAGGCATGTGCATAATGCTTTACTTGTGCGATCAGGTTGATGCTCTTTGATTCTTGGAACTGTGGAGGACATGATATTTATTGTTGGAAGCTTTGTAGTTTCTGAAATGCCAATGATTAAAATTAGCTTCCAAAATTCTGAACACTAATATTTTATAATGCATTTTACATTTCCTCTGGATTTCTTTTTTGCAACTCTTCTGAAAGATGTTTTTATTTTTTTTCCTTTTTAGGTTTCATCAAGCCTGTTCAAGACTCGGTAGCTATCCATCAGCTAGCCTGGACAGAAAACATGGAAAAACACGTCATCTAATTTGGGTAAATGATTTTTGGGCGTTGGTGGCCGCAGGTTGTAAAAACTGCTCATTTATTGAGGTTGGTGATAAGCTAGGCAATAGATGATTTGCTCATATTCAATGATCGGTGTAAGCAAGCCAAATAAGTTGTAGCAACCACTTTAAGTAAATATGTAATATTCATCTTTTTTCTTGCTCATAAAAAGATTCTTCTGTCATTCTTTGACTGTGTAAATCATCAATGTGAACCATGTGGTTACAAATCATGGTCTCACAGTATACCAAGTGAATAGAAATAAAATTTCTCTATGAGAAATATTTTTGATAGTACTTCAACTCACATCTGGTTTCCACTCTTTTCTGGTAATATTAGTGCTCTGTTATTGTATGATAGATGATATTCTTGTAACTTGTTTATTTTATATTATATTATGTTTCTTAATAAAAAAACTATTTATCTCTATGCATATTCTAGTTACTTATTATTACTGTAGCTTTCTTTTGTGTGTTATTTTCCCAACGGGTAGAAATGTGTTACAAATGTTCTGTCATACCAAAGAGGGGGAGTGGGGATTTGCTGTGGTCACCGGGGGTCCCCCTAGATTTTTTCTTTTATGAGTATAATATTTTAATAAAATGATTTAATGACTATTGGTTCTGTTTTGTAGGAATTTGTTGCCTTCAAATGGTATGCTAATCTCCATGATGTCATTCTGTATCTAGACGAGTGTTTGGTTTTTTGAGCTTCATTCAGTTGTTGCTGGTAGGGCTGCTTACCAATCCTCCTATTATCCTTCGTTTTAATCTGGACCAGACCCCAAATGATATGGATCCAGATGAGGATATTGGCTGCCAAAGTTTTTGAGGAGCATGAGCCAAGCAGCTGCAGCCTGCAGATCATCCTAATACATTAATACTATCTTGGGTTTGGCAAAACTGAGAGCTTTAGTCCTCTTCTGAATTAATATCTCAGAAAAATATGGTTAACAGGATACCAAAAACTTGAAATTAATGATGTTTTTGCACCAATAAAGATGTGTCATCTATTCATAATAATACTAGTAGAGGTATATTGAGATAATAGAGTATATGGTAATCTATGGTTTGCCAGGATCTGTAATTCTTGGTATATTACAGCAGGTGAATTGGATTTATGTGATCAACTTGAAATAGTCGGATTAAGGTTTTGTTGAGTTGAGTTGATTTGTATATGTAGTAGTTTTGAGAGCATGAATGTTGGTGCTGCTAATGATGAAGCTTGGGAGGATTAAGCCTTCGTTAAGGAGCCCCTAATTAGTGTTTACGATAGGTTCTTCTTTATTTTCTTAAGTTATATTTATGTGTAGGGATGATAATGGACCGAAGCGGAGGCGGGAGTAGCCTCCATCTCCGTACCCGCTTAAAAAAATTTCGTCTATCCCTGTTAACGGATATAGTTTTCATTTTCATTTCTGTACGCGGGTAAATTTATAATTTCCGCTCTAGTCTCACCCCCTGCCTTCACCTCTGCTCCCACCCTCGTCTACCTTACCCGCCCAAGTCCAAGTTCAAGACAACATAATTTAAAATTGTAAATAAATCTAATATTCTAAATAATTTAATATAATTATAGAATATTATAATATAATTAAAAGTTTGTTATTTTATAACATAATATAATTAATATCTTGTTTATAACATAATTTAATATAATATAATTAAAAGTTTGTCTCCCTTGTAAATTTAACACAATATTATGCAAGATAGTAGAATGTAATATAACATAATTCAGCATAAAAAAAATATAAAAATACAAAGACGTACACTTTTATAAACCAAAACCATAAAAAAAAAAATTAAAAGAAAAAATTATTTAATAATATGCAAATTTGAATTTACAGTAATATGTATATATGCAAAATAATAATAATAATAATGAGTAAAACGGGACAGAGAGGGGTAGGGGTAAGTGTCGGTTTATCTCCGCACGGATTTATAAGGATATTTTTCTATATGTTTGTCGTTCAATACGTGTGATTCATTCTTGATCTAAACGGAATTAGTTTGGACGAATATTTGTTTTTACATGATCCATTGTCATCCCTGTTTATGTGTGTAGGTAGGTAGAGGTAGAGAGAGAGAGAGAGAGAGAAAACCACAAATTCCCGGTGTATGCATAGTAGATTGCCTACTCTTAAAAATGATAATAATTGAAAGCCACACAGAACAGAAGTCACCTAAAAGTTTGGTTCTTGGTAACCAGAACACCATTCTCTTCGGTCCTTTTCTTTTCTGGGAAAGTTTCATACATTATCGCAATGCAATGCTCTCACGCAATCCCTTTCTTTTCCTTCTTGGGGGTTCTTGTAGCAACCTTCCAAGTGCTGCCCAACCCAAAAATCTGTCTCTGTTGCCACGTGACACAATATTGATGGTTCTGCCTAAACCCCCCACCGTATGAAGAAAAGGAAGGATCCCAACTTTCAAACTTAAGGATTTTGATCTAAGATTACAGTATCATATCGATATTTATAAGTTTCTCGGTTAAGTTATAAATTTTTTTGGTTAAGTCACATTAAATTGAGGTTTTTGGACTATATCTTTAACATTTTAGGGTTGATTTTAACTTTTTTGTCATAAATTCACTTTGAAAGATTGAATTTTAGTTGAAAAATGCGTTAAGCTTCGGTACTTGAACCTCCATTGATCCTGAAGTTTTATCCCAAAGGTCAGTAATTATATTGAAAAGAGATCAGGATCTTCTCAACTTTAAAATTTTGTTAATTTCATCAAAGTTTAATCATTCATTATTTATTTTGATTAATAGATTTTTTTGGGCTTGTATGAATCTTACATCGATTGGCCCAATCGATATATCAAAAAGTTATTTTTGGATATAATATTTTTTATTTAGTACCAATTAAAACATGACGTAATATTTTGAAAAGTAAAGTTAATAAAATCCATATTTTTGATGAGTCTAATTTTTGATTTTGTTAACAAAAAATAAAAAATAAAAAAACACGTTCTAACCACATGTTTTTTGGAGTCTTAATTACAACGTAAACCCTCTATGAACCTCAAGCCTCAAGCCATATACATCTCTAGTGAGTTGAGATTGGAATTTATAATTGGGTTAATCTTATTTTGCGGTCTAAAAGATATTTCGATTCTTAATTTGTACTCTAAAACATAAAAAAAAATCTTAATGTACACTCTTAATGTTATAAATTTGTAACAATATAGACCTTATTCAGATTATCATTTAGTTTTTTATCATAAATTGAAACACGTGTATTATAAGTATTTCAAATATAGGCTTATGTATAAATTCAGACACTATTGACATCTCATGTGAGTTACACATGATAGAGTTGACCTTTATCTATTTAATGAAACCATATATTCGGTACACAAAACAGTGCCAAATTGATCCTAGGTGAAAATCTCTATCCCTTCATTACAATATTGAGGAATTACACGAAGATTTGTAGAAGGACCAAGTCCTATAAATGGTTGCCACGTGGTCAAGAGGAACCAACTTCGTTATCTCTATAAATTATCCAACAACTCATCAAAGCTTATTGCGAGATGTTGAATTGTTAATTACAGTTTGCTCCTTTCAAGTGTGGTTCTAATTATACTTTGCATCCTCAATTATTCAAATTCATAACTCTTGGGACAAATTCTTAAATTTGAGTTGAAAAAAAGTCTATGTTGATTATTTCGTACATCGATACATGAGCGATTTTTACCTAAAATTTATTGATTAGTGCAAAGTATCATAAACTAATGAAGGATTGATTACAAAATGCCTCATTCAACTTTAGGTAGTTTGTAACTCACTCATTCAGATTTTAATTTTAACAAATAGTCTCCTTTAAGTTTGAATATTTTGTAATTAACTTCAATAATTATTTTTAGACAATAAAAATTAATAAAAGTCAAACATGTCAAATTCACTTGATCTCTATTTTGCTGAAAAGAAATAATTACCTTTACACCTGTTTTTCTCACTATACCCACTATCAATACTTCTCCCTTTACCCCTTCGCCCTTCCATTCTCTCTTACCTCGAATGATTAACTCTCATTCAATTTTTCCTTTCGATAGACACTCAGGTTTCTTTATTTTTTAGTCTTAACTTTTTTGTTTTCCTCATTTTTTTTGGGAATAAAATTGACATCTCAAGACAAAAATTTAAGAAATAATGTATAAGATAGAGGATGTAATGGTTCTTTCAGGTGTTCAACCATTATTATTAATCAATTTATTTCACTTGAAACTTTGAAGGGCAAATAACAGTATTTGAAACTACGAGGAACTGATTGAAATTAAGGACATAATTGGAGGGGATAGATTATAATTAATCCATTAATAAACGGGTTTTAACGGACATGTTCGGAGCTGATTTAAATAGAAACCAAGACCTCTTTCTTAGTCTACTTTGTTAATAAGGAGAAACACAAAATTTTAAATTCATCAAAGACATATGAGAGCATTTCTAATTCTTATCATTTGTTAAACTCAATTTAAATTTGGGTAAAAAAAATTCTTAAAAATTTTCTTTAAAGTTAGACTTGTATCCATATCAAATTAAGAGAGATTCATTTTTTTTACTCAAATTCGTACCCTTAGTGAAATTTTACCCTCTTTTAAAGATCTAATGATCGTATTTTACTCTTTTAAATTTAAGTTTATCTCTCTTTAATTTGAGTTTTTCCATTTAGAGATGTCTATACCAAATTAAATTTTTTATCCATTTTTTTACTTAAATTTGAATAAGGATTTGAATTTCTATTAGAGATAGTCTAACTGCAATATATAAAATATATGGTCTATACTTGACAAGTATTATTTTTAATAACAAGAATATTCTTTTCTTTGATAACTCATTGAATTCCTTATTCTGTCTATTATTTTCTCTCTCTTGTCTTTATTTAATTCCCTCTCCTCCATCTCTTTGTCTCTCCTCTCTTTTCCTTCAAAACTTACCAAAAGATCCCCTTATAGAACCCAAATACGCTACATGACATTTTTCTACCTTATACAAATGTGTCGGACCTCCATCACCTTTTAAGAAATAGGATAAATTGTATTTAGACCCCATAAATTTTGTCATTTAATCAAATAAACCCTTCACATTTTGACAAATTACATCGAACCCCTTAAAGTATGTGCGCATGTAACCCACAGACCCGAGCCGTTAGCATCCTTTAAACATGCCATTAAAACTTGATGGCATTAACAATTTTTGACCCGAAATTCTTAATTTACAGATTCATTTAAACTGCAAATAGGAACCTTCCATCAAAACCCTTGACACATCATTGAACCATCTCAAGCGACAACCTCCCCTACTGATTTCAATATGCCAAGGGTTTCTTCAATTAAAAGTTGTTAGGCAATTGATCAGTGGTGTTGTTGGGTTTACGGTGTACTAGTTTTTGTGTGAGATGGTTGCGGTGGTGGGTTTCGGGTCTTATTTCAGACCTAACCAATTTGATAAAGTAGGTGGTTGGCTCGTTCAGAACGGAAGAGAGGACAGAGGACAAGTGGCGTTGGAGATGCAGAGACCAACGATAGGGAAGAGGATGTTGGGCAGGCGGCGGTGGTGATGCATTTCGGTAGGGTTCCTCCTTCCCTCACCACCATGGAATGCACACAAATTGGGGTTTCCTTGGTGATTTTTTGTGCAGGTGACGGGTCTGACTGTTTAGTGATATGGGTTTGATGGTGGCTATTATGGTGGTGGGTTTGATAGACGTTTTTGGTGATATGGGTTTGACGGAGGCTGTTATGGTGGTGGGTTTGATGGACGATCAGTGATAGAACACAACACACACAAGGTCGGTGGTGGAGAAGTGTTTCGGGTATTGGGTTTGGTCTAGGCTGGTTTAATTTATTTTGAATAAGGGCAAAATAGTCTTTTTAAAACTTTCTTTAGGTGTGTTAGTTGACTGTGACTGACAAGGAGTGTCATTATAATATATCATACTTGAGGGGGTTTGTGCTTTTTAGTGACAAAGTTTAGGGGGATGTGAATGTAATTTACTCTAAAAAATATTGTGATTTTTTTGTCTTACTTATTCAATAGACAGTACAAGTCCGTACATGGATTCAAGGCGTTGAGAGCAATGGAGCAAGTTGCAAATACCAAGGGGAAGAGTTGGAGATACCAATGTGTCTGACCTCCATTTTAATATAATCACTTGCTGATCTTATACATATTTGGCCCTGTGCGTTGACTCAATGCTATAGCTGGGATCTATCTCTATAGGCGTATTTGTTTACCTTCTCCCTGTGCTGGTTGCAATTGCAAGAAATCTGTGAAGCATATTGAACTTTTAAAATATTTTGTTTTGATTTATCTGTTGGTACTCAACATCTGTCCCTTGTCTTCGATGTTTCTTAAATTCATCACTGTGTCATTTTCATTATCACTTTGTTATTTTCATTATCACAAAATAGTTGTGATAGGGATACCGACACTGTCACTATGATATTTTTATTATCTAATGACACAGTGGTGGATCTTCAATGGGGTAAGTGGGGGCAGCTGCCCTCACTGGAATTTTTTTAAAAAAATTGGAGATAGGTAAAATTTCAAAATTTTTTGATCTTGCCCCATTGAAATTTTCATAAAATACAAGGTTAGTGTAATTTTGAAATCATCAAAACATAACTTTGCCAACCTTATTCTTCACGTCCTTCGTCTATTGCTCTTCATTCGAACTTCGACTCCTCATTTCTATCATTTCATTCGCATTTTTCACAGAAAATTTCTTGTTTAGATAAATTTGAGAAATTATTTTTTTTCCTCTCAATTCTAAATGTGATACACGAAATTGACACATAATTAATGGACTTTTAGCTTTAACGAAATTGAGTGATAAATAACTGAATTTATTAGTCCATTCAAATAAATAATTCGACACCAACGTTGAGTAAATGTCACACAAACTTGATAACCATACGTTAGACACAATACGTTATAAATATCAATTCTTTTGAAATTTTCTCTCTTCAGCATCCTATTTCTCTTCTTATCTCTTTTTTGTTTTTCCTCTCTTCATCGTTCTTGACTTCGTTTTCGAATTCAATTGACGTTTATCCAGTCAATTAAGTGAATAGCTTTAATGAAAATGGGATATTAGAAGATTCTATCAGAGCAGTTGCAAGAGATTATGCATAAAACTATTTCTTCAATTTTAAAACTTATTTTTTATTTTTATTATTCTTACATGATAAGTAGGGCTTTAGTTATTATTTCCCATTTATTTTGGTATAACAGATAATAAAGTTTTGATTATTGAATTTGAATTAAAACATGATTTGATTGGTTCTGTATTAATTTCATTGAAAAATTTATCACCCTTGAAAATTGAATGATATAAAGACGAGATAAATGAGTTCAATCTTATAAAAATAGTTTATTCAAATAGTCTTGAATCTTGACATTTGTGGATATTTTTATAGTAAGTTTTGTTTTTGGCCTTTCTAGTATATTGCCTTTCTTTATGGTTTTCGCCCGTAATTGTTGTTCTTTTAATGAAATTAGAGCTATGAAATAATCGTTAGTTATTGTGTTTGCAAAAATAATGTCAATATTATGATCTTAGATTGCCTCCACTGCACAAAAAAATCTGACTCCAGCCTTGGGCACAATGACATTGTAATTATGGTATTTTTCACTATATCAGGACATGCCAGTGATTGTCCATAATGCCAAATCAGTTATATTTATGTGTGTATACGTTATATATATTTGAATTTTAAAATATTTAACATGAAGGAGATTTTATTTTTATTTTTTTGAATTTTAAAATGTGAATTTTATGTGGGTATTATTAAACCAAATTTCTCTCTACTCTCTCTCTCTCTCTCTCTATTCATTCTCTCTTTTATTTTTTGAGATGTGAATTGAAAATGATATTTACAATAGGGCTTGTATGTCTTGTTATTGTAGATTGTCCGCATAAGTTTACACACCGTCGTTATTGGGCAAAAAGTCTATCATAGTGGACCGGACACCAAACAAATCCTAAAACAAGTTAGGACTATTTGAACCTTGACTTTTTTTATCAATTTATATAGCAATTTTTTGGACCCAAAAAGACGTATTTAAACTGATTATATGAACTTTTCTTTCGATTTTTTAGAGTTTTATCGTAGGTCCCACATAACTTTTTAATTTGTTATATTCATAAAATATCATTAGTGATGTAAAAGAATTTAAAATTCATATTTTAGAAACTATTATATAATTTATAAATACATGTAAATATTTTTTATTTTGACACAAAAAAACCAACAAAAACTAAAAAGTCAGTTCAAACATACTTTTTTAATTTTTAAAAAAATACCATAAACAATTTTGAAAGACTTTTTTAACTCTGATTTATTTGCGAAGCTTTTTAAAGGGCAAATTTTCACCTAAAAAAAACCAACTCTAAACATTACCATTGTATCTTCTTTGAACTGTTATTTATTTATATGTGGGTTTTCTTATCTGTTATAGATACATCATTATTTAAAAGTTGTAATAGTTGATTATTAATCTTAACAGTAAAATATCCAACAAAAAATGGAGAAAATATTTTTAACTGAATTTGAGATTCTAACACACTCTTGGCACATGCATGCAGAAAATAAGGACTTCAACAAAATATGAAAACCTAACTTTCTTCCCATGTAAATAACATTAAAAATATGAAAATCAAATGGCCATCCAAGTTAGCACAAAGGTGATGAGTAGATAAGAACGTGATCGTGGTGTAGTTCACCAACTCTTCCTCTATAATTACTGTCCATAATTCTTCAAGTTCATACTTACCTATATCTCTATATATAGATAATGAGATAGCTGAAAAGAAGAAGTAGAAAACTAAAACACCCACAAGAGGTAGAAGAGGAAGAAAATGATTGAAACAGAAGTTACAAAAATGAAATTAGACCCCGAAAAACCCACCGTTTGTGTTCTTGATGCATCAACTTATGTGGGCTTTTGGATTCTTAAGGGACTATTAGCTAGAGGGTATACAGTTCATGCAGCCATCCAAAAGAGTGGTAAGGCGCCTCTCTCTCTCTCTCTCTCTCTCTCTCTCTATTTCTGTGTTTGGGTGTGGATTTTAAGGAGTCCTTTCAGGTGTTGGATTGTTGTTAAACATGGGTTTTTGTGTATCCTCAATTTGTTGCAGGAGAGACAGAGATAGTGAAGAAAATAAGGGATTTGGAGAGGACAGAGAAGGGATTAGCAGTGCTTAGTGTGGATGTGTTGGATTACCATAGCATTTTCCATGCTTTGAACGGCTGTTGTGCTCTGTTTTGCTGTTTGGATAGTCCTGATGGATATGATGTGAGTGTATTTGTCACATAGATCGGATTAATGGTTCAAACCATTGGAAGATACCGATGTGATTCGGCTGAGTCGAAGCCGAAATGACATTCTTAGACTGTTTCATGTTCTTTGTAAGTCATGAGTTACACTCTACTCATGATTGACTTGGAGACATTATCGAATTACAGCTTATCATCCGATACCATTTTGCAGTGTCGTGATGACTTGTACATTTTGTCATGACCAACTTCTTGTATTTTAGCATTTCGGGTGTATTGCGCAAATATTATTTAGTAATGCTGCAATCGATGTATTTCAGTGTTCTCCAAGTTGATATTTAATATTGCGAACTTAAACTAGGACTGATATCCTTGAAACAATGTTTGAGAACTGAATCCGCTTTGTCACTAGATTAATCGTGAACTTCATTCAATATTGAGACCCACTACTAATCTAAGGATTATAATGTATTATGTCCTTAAATTTAGTGCATAAATTAAGTCCCAATTACATTGCTCTTCTCGTATTATTGCCTTCTGAGTTGTGACATTGAATTTAATTTCAATTTGTTGGTCTGGGTAGGATGAGATTGCAGATTTAGAGGTGAGAGGTGCAATCAATGTGATGGAAGCATGTGCACAGACAGAGAGCATAGAGAAGATTGTGTTCGGCTCTTCATTAACTGCTGCAATATGGAGAGAGAATATTAGTTCAGAGAAGGATGTGGATGAAAGGTCATGGAGTGATAAAGAGTTTTGCAGGAAGATGAAGGTTTGAAACTCTTTCAAATTATTTACTATTTTAAGTTCCTCTTTGATCCTTTATCATTAGCCAATTGGAGACATATGTCACAAATTGAACAAAAAGTTATCGGATTGTATCAAACTTAGCAATGGTTTTGTTTTGAAAAATTTGAAATCAATTCAAGTACTTGAGTATGTAATATAAGAAACTCAATAATATCGGGGTAAAGTGAGATGGAGCTATAAATTGAGGGTGTAAAGTATAATTTTCCAATTTGTTGGTAGAGATGTTCACTGTTGGTACACCAAAGATTTGAATAACAAGTTATGGTCAACCATCTAATCCCAACCAATCCATGGGTTTCTTTGCTTCTTGATCCCTTTTATTTAGTGATTTGTTTAAAAGATAAGCTATTTTAGTTCATATTGATTAACTTTTTTCATATACAAATCACTTTGAGATTTATCTTTCCACTAATCTAATTACCCAATTTCAGATTTTCATCTTACAATTTTATTAATAGGGAAAGTTCCATTGCTTTGTATTCCCACAATTTTGGTCACACACCGGTGCACAAGACTCATGTATGTAGTGGAATCTAAGAGAAATAAATAGTAGACAATTTGCCCCCATTTTAGAAAGAATAGTCATTCTAAGACTCGAGCCCTCTGCATATCACTTTAAGCACAATATGGTCAAGATCCAAACTCAATTTTCACAATTACGATCGTAACGATAAATTTCAATGCATGAAGTTGATTAAGTACAAATTTTGAGGTATTCTACTTAAAATTATTGTAAAATAATATGAATAAAGCAATTTAAATTCAGACAAAGAGAGCTAAAATTTGACTCAGATCCTCTAAGAAAAAGCCAAACATATCAAAAAATTGATTGTTCTTAGAGGTTGTTGAACGGCTTTATTTGCTTTGCAGTTGTGGTATGCCTTAGCAAAGACGCTCTCTGAACAAGCCGCTTGGGCTTTAGCCATGGACAGAATGCTTAACATGGTATCCATCAACGCTGGACTGGTTGTTGGGCCAGGTGTTGCTCGACAAAATGCCCAAGTGACAATGTCTTATCTTAAAGGTACTAATTAAACACATAAGGTTATTTACTTTTTCTTTTTTCTTTTTCACCCAAACAAGCTATTTCGGGTGTCTTGTATTTCAATAAAGAATCAAAGGTTTTGAAAGTTGTATATACATTGAGAAATAACGTGGATCCATGCTATGTACATAATTTACATCTCGACTCCATTTTAGAATCACTATCCCACATACACTGGAGCGCCTGACTAGTGTTACTTGTTTGGTCGTTTTGGTGAAAGAAGAGAAGGGTAGTTATTCACTTGCACTCATAATCTCGTGTCAAAGGTTTTTTTTTTAGTCATACAGGGCCGGCCATAGGCATAGGCCACTTAGGTGGCTGTCTAGGGCCCCCAAGATTTTTGGGGCACCAAATATCTTGAGTTAAAGATCTTTTGTAATAAGGTGGTTTGAACTCAAATGACCTAATGAAATTATAAAAGAGATTTCTACCATTACATTACACAATGACCCATTGCAAAAAGAGGACCCAACAATTGTTCTATTACTTTTAATAATCTCTTAAACAATCAAATTAAGTCTCTTTCGATGTGTCAAACTTCTAATAAAAAATATATGTCAAACACGTGTAAATTCTCTCTCTCTCTCTCTCTCCCACACACACATACACACACAAGTGCATACAGTGTAAGTGATTGTTAATATCAAAGAAGAAATAACTAGAGCACTAAAAAAAATTATCAACAAGAAAAATATTCTTAAATAGAAATCATACTATTCATTTAATCCAATATAAGTTTAAAATATTAAAAATAGATAAAATGTTTTTGACTCTTAATTTAGTTTTAAAAGATTAAATTCTTAATGTGATGAAAGTTTTGAAAAAAATATGGTCTTAAACTTGAAGATTTTTTAAACGTGACTTATTTTATTGTTTATTTATTTTTACGAAAAAGTCTTAAGAACTTTCATATGTAAAAACTATAAATGGGAATACCGATATAATGATACATAAAAAGATTATATTCTTTTTCAAATGTCTCCATTACTTATTGAATATTGTAAATAATGTCATTATGAGTTTATTCTACTTGAAGCAAGTTTTTTGAATTATAAATTAATAAAATTTTATCTAAAATCAATTATATTATCCGAAAAAGTGAAAAGATTAACTATATTATCTATTGGAAATTGTTTATTAGTAAAATATCAATTTAAAAGCTTGATTAATATTTTAGCATCTCAAAAAATAAACAATATTTATTAAATGTTATTATTTAATATTATGTATATTAATCAAGTACATATATTAATGGGGCCTTGTTTAACATTTTCCCTAGGGCCCCTGATAAGGTTGGGCCGCCCCTGTGGTCATGTGAGCTTTTGGAAGTAATCATGCTTGTTTTCTGTCTGTCTGTTTTTTTTTTTTGTTTCGTTTACTATTTTGTTTGTGATCTTGTGCATAACACAAACATCAGTAACTAATGCCAATTTTGAAACAGGGGCAGCACAGATGTATGAAAATGGGGTCCTAGCATTTGTTGATGTGAAATTTCTAGCTGATGTTCATATTCGAGCTTTCGAAGATCAGTCCACTTGTGGCAGATACTTGTGCTTCAATCAGATCGTGAATACTGACAAGGAAGCGGTGAAACTTGCAGACAGCTTGAGCCCTTTGATATCCCTACCACTCAGGTAGCTAAAATTTAGAAGTTCTCATTAATATTAGATTTGGCTTGGTTTCCAAAATTTACCACATTTGTGGTTTAATATACAATTTTTGGAAGTCAAGTTACAAAAAAAAAAGGATTGATTCTATTATTTTAAAATCGATATTAATATATATATAACTTTTGAGAATAAATTACATCTTTTGGGAGTTAGTTACAATCTTTTATATTGTTTGGGATCAATCCCAAACACACGAGAGAGTTGTAAATGACACTCAAAGTTATATATTGGCCTTAACAAATTGTATATGACGATATGATACTAATATTTTTTCTCGACATGGTAGAATTCTACTTCATATTAAGGATGGTGGTCAGCATTTTTGAACCAGAGTTATAGCTATTGGAGCATCTTCAATATGTTCTCTATTTTCACTCAATTATCTATTTTAGAGAGTTAATTATCAAAAATTAAGTTCCAATAAACTCTCTATTCAGACTAGTTAAAATAGATAGCGTAATTTGACTCTCCACATTCGGAGAGTGTATCCCACTCTCCATTCTATTTTTAATGAATGAAAAGACGACACATACATTTTTTCATTAAATTTTCTTGACTTTGAAACTATTTTTCTACTAAAAAAGAAAGTCCATTGGGGTTAACTAAAAAAATTCACTTTCTACTTCAAAATTTTATTAAAGATGCTCTTTATTTTAAAAAAAAGATGTTCTCTAAAATAGAGAGTATTATTAAATATGGTCTTACATACTTTGTTTGTAACATAGAAATGTTTGCTCGCCATTTTGAATCCCACCAGGATGTGTTAGAACGAAGTTCCACCAAGCTGAGAGTGGCAAGTTTTAACTTGTTACATAATTCTCCAACATGAACTCAAAAGTGATATAGTCTGCTAACACGTATAGTAAGATCATCTTCGATAATACTCTCTATTTTAGAGGAATTTTTTTTTTTCTGAAATAGAGAGCATCTTTGATAAAATTTTGAAATAGAGAGTTAAATATTTTAAACAACTCCAATAGACTCTCTATTCTAGTAAAAAATAGTCTTATAGTCAATAGCATTTAATGAAAAAATGTATATATGTCATCTTTTTATTTATTAAAAATAGAATAGAGAGTGAGTTAGACTCTCCAAATGTAAAAAGTCAAATAAAGCTCTCTATTTTAGCTAGTCTAAATAGAGGGTCTGGTGGAGCTTGATTTTTGGTGGTTGGTTCTCTAAAATAAAGAGTTGAGTGAGAATAGAGAGCCTATTGGAGATGCTCTAAATGAATAGGTTAGTTTCAAACATGACCAACCCAATTTTGACATGTTAAGGTTATTTGACCAGTACTGTGTCAAAAAAATGTTTGACTTATTATTATTATTTTTTTGATTTCTTGGTTAGTATTGTGTGAATTTTTTTACAATTGAATGGATTTTTATTCAATTTTACTAGAATGTGACTCAAATAAGGTTTCAATTTATAGGGGATTTATTCAAGGAGAATTTGATCGAGAGAGAATGAGAATCTAATACTAATAAGTTTTACTAATCGACTAGAAACGAGTATAATGTCTCAATCTGAGTATGCTGGACATGACACAGATTGCCAAAAACAGCAATAGTAGAACAAATTTGCATAATGGTGTGGTATAACACACTGATTTCAGTCGGCCAATCTTTCACCTCTACTCTCTTGTGGCACAAGAAGTTGCAATTTAATCACTATTTAGATCCAAAACCATTAGCTCCTTGAATAAATTCACATATGCATGCTTCTGGTCTAATACAATTTGAACTCTGGTGATCTAAAACTGCACCAAACCTCATGAGTCATGACTCTAGAAGAACAACAAAGTGACAAAGGTATAAATTAATATTCATACAGGGTGGTTTAATAGTCGAACAAGGGAAAAACTTGGATTTCACTGTTGCTCACGGTGAAAAAGTGATTATGTGTATCGGTTTTTTTTAAAAAAAATTGACCAATAAAATGGCGGTGGTGGTCTAATAAGCTTATTGATAAATAACTATTTGTATTTGGATTGAACTTTAATATTTGTTTGTGTCCAGGTATGAATACCATGGGCATGAAGTGTATGCTGAGAGATTGAGGAACAAGAAATTGAAAAAACTGGTTCAAGGCAATGCCTATTAGTGTCTGCAGTATCTTACCATACATAATGAACTCTCCAATCTCCATTTATGTTCAATGTATGTAAATATTGTTGCCTTCTAGTAGAGATTTGGAAAGCTTGATTTGATTTTTCTTTTACTATTGTAACTATTATTTTGTCCCGAGGGTGGGTGTTGTCCACATTAGACTCAAATACTGATATAACATTGGAAAAATTGGAACCAACTATAACATGAGAATCTTTTTTGCTAATGAGTATATACGTGTACTTATTGGGTCATTAAGAACACCTGATATGCACTATTTGGTAACTAAATCCATAGGACTCCTGCCTTTTTCTTTTTTTCTTTTTTCCTATTTTGACTTTAAATTATTTTTTCTGTGTTCTATCTATTTGGTCCCACTCTTTCTCCCTCCTCTCTCTTCCTTTAATTTCTCTGTCCTCTCTTTTGCATCAATCTCTCTCTCTCTCCTCTTTCTTCTATCCCACTCATTCTCTCTCATATATCTCTTTTATCCCACTCTCTCTCTCCACTCTCTTCATTCAATTTATCTCTCCTCTCTCTTCTTTAGTTTTTCTATCATTTCTCTCCATCAATCTCTCTTTTATTTTTAATTTAAATTTCTCTTTCTCGTCTCTTTTCCATCCCACTCATTCTCTCTCCTCTCGTTTCCATCCTATCGGTCTTATGCCCTCTCATTTCCATCTCACACTTCTTCAATCTAAGCCTTATATTTCTTGTTTTAATGTTTCTTGTTACGCTAGTTTGTATTCAAATCGATGTGGATATTGACTCATCATTTGTAGCAAGGAGTGTCATCAGTCTTGTCCTTTGATATGTCACAAGTATCGTTGTTGATATTGCAATGTTTAAAAAGTTTTGTGTATCTATTATTGTACTGGTTGACGCACACGTGTGTTGCACGTGAACAATTTTATTATTATATGAAATAAACGGCTAATGCTTTTAATGAAATAAACGGTTGTTAAATATGAAAGTACATAGAGAAAAAGCCACTCTTTTTTTTTTTTGGGATTAATTGATCTCCTAACAATAGGAGCATTAGTAAGACAATTACATCCCTAAAAAGTACACAGACACAATGCCAAAATACCAAAAAAATAAGTTCAAAAGGCAATTGAACAAATCAAAGTAGTCCTACATGTAAATCTTAGGGATCAAATATTGTTTTTAGTTTCTAAATTTTTTTCCTATCATGCCTTGACAAGAATATGGGGAAAAGCTTAAATGCATTAGACATATTTTCCTGTTGTATTTTCACCTATATAAAGATAAACATTCAATGCCATTTATTCCAACTCCAATGAAAATAGAAGTTGAAAAACATATCTAACCAAGCAAGCTAGACTGCAAAGTTTTTTCATGTAAAGAATGCACTTCAAGATTTGTGACTTTAAGTAAAGTTTTTGAACAAAGCAAAGACAAACCACTATAAAACTTCAAAATTGAATCCTTTCTCATCAAATCCATAAAATATTTATATTTCTCATGAGCTCTGTTGAGCTGCCTAGAACATCAAGGATCAAATAGACAAACTACTACAAAGGAAAATGAACTACATTCACAGAACATTACCATTTTATGCTCACGTTGGATTGCATTGTTGAAAACACACTGCATAAACAAACCACCAAGAAAACCTCAATAGCCTTCAACTCCATCCAGAACACAAACATCATGTGTGCCTTCTCCACTGTCTTGAGAGGCGTTGTTAGACATTTGACCACTATCGCATGCCTTCTTTTTCACATACCTACGCAAAAAGAACCTCAAATTTCAATTTGAAACATAATGTAGGAAAAATAAACAACAAGTTTCTTTGAAAATTTCATAAAATTTGTTACCATCTAAGATTCGCATCTTATCCACAACTTTTTAAATATGTAATTAACGGAGCTACAACTTTCTCCTGCACCCATAAATTAGAATCTGTACAATCTTTTTAAAAAGTTCCTAATTGAAATCTGCATAAAGTTGAAAAATGAGATTTGTCTACATATATTATACAAACATACATTACATAGAAAAATGATTACACATAAATCAAGGATATGGAGATAAAAAACAAAGTGATGAATAGTATTAGGTCAAGAATCCTGCCCTCCCATTCCCTTTTGTGCAAAGATCCTACCCCAAGTCCTTGAGCTGTGTATGACAATGCCTATCTTTGTTATTGGTCCTAGTTAGAAATTTAGGTTGCATTCGAGAATGATGGGTGTCTAGTAGAGCAATTTGATGTTTTGGTAATGAAAAACTGAAAATTATAGGGGTTAATGCAAGGCAATGTGATGAGAATCAGGTGGGTATTAAAGGATTTGCAACATAGCTTTGCGTAATCTGTAGAACCCTTCTTCGTGATAATTGTTACGTTAAAGAACATTAAATTGTGGAATTTATAAAGTCATCAAGTTAAAGAAGGAAGAACATGAAAGATATTAATTAATGAATATTTAGTCCCAGAATTTACATGGTCTAAAATTTAGCATGAAGGATAAAATAGACCTTATATCATTATATAAGGGTAATATTGGAATTTAAAAGTTTTTAATCTTAACATACTTTTATAGGTAGTAAAATAAAATAAGATAAGATAAGATATTATAAAAAAATTCTCTTATTTTTGATATGTGTTCTTCTTGCGAGATAGTCGTTTGAGTAACTTCTTGTGGGATAGGCATTTGGGTAACTATCACTATCCCGGGACAATGACAATGGTGTCACTATTCTAGAATAGTGACAGTGGGATATTTTCATTATCCCAAGATAGTCACAGTCTTAGAGACAGTAACAGTAGGGTATTTTCACTGTCCAATGACAGTGACAATGGGATTTTAATGGCGTTATATACATATGTGTGTGTGTGTTTTTGTGTGCTTGTGTGTGTATTTAAATTTTGAAAGATCTGAAATGTGAATTTATTTTGAATTTTGAAATGTGAATTTTATATGGATCCAAAAATACTTTCTCTCTCTCTCTCTCTCTCTCTATATATATATATATATATATATGAGGTATTGAGAGAATTTTAATTATGAAAGATTTAAAATGTAGCATGTTTGATTTTATTTGAATTGTGCATTTTATATGGTTATTATTAAACTTTATACCTGTATTTAAATAAGGATAGATGTGTCTTTTGAAATGGACTTGTCCTTAAAGACCCAAAAAATCCTTGTTTGAATTATACTTGATGATAAAGTTTTATTTTTTTTAATGCTCACAAAGAATCGTTGAATCATACATCTTTTCAGCTTGTGACTATGAATCTAACTTGAAATGCACATAGCCCCCATTAAGCGATGTCAAGGGCGGCCTAAGACAATAAATATATAAATGAGGCTTTTTATTTTTATACCAAGATTTCTTATTTAAAATTTATTCTTCTCATTTTTTGAAATACAAAGGTATTAATTATATATCTCAGTTGAGGAGTTTTGTTTTTGTTTGTAAAATTTCCTTTAAAATGTTTAATTCTAAAAAATATTAAGCCATCAATATTAGAAAGAGTATCACACTTTAAAAAAAAATTTTGATCAAAGCAATATTTTTCAAAATATCATGGTTTAATGATTTTAATTTTTATAGATTAAATAAAAAATTAGAAATATTTTCATGGACTTGAAATTATTCAAATAGCTCTTTAGTGTAAAAATAAATGCTACCACGCGTGAAAAATAGATGTTACAGTACATAGAGAATGAGAGCATCTCTAATAGTGCCATCCATTTTAAAGATCATATATTTCAAAATAGAGAGTGTTAATGGGGAGTTAACTGGATTCATACACGTAATTGTCGAAGGGACCCAAGAGGAAGTGTGAATGATGGAGGAGATGCAGAAAAGGAGAAATGAGGGAGAGAGAGACTGCCTCTTTAAGGACTAGAGCGTAAGGGTTTACATCCATTCAACCCTCGGTCCTTTCTTGTGAGAATATAAGGGTATTTATAGAGGAAGGCCACACATGTGTGGCCTAGGCACATGCAATGCAAGCCAATAAATCGATAATAAGTGTTTCAAGCATTAATTAGATAGTGGAATACACCCTACCGCAAGACCCAACCGAGAGATCGCTATACCTCGAGACCCTGTTGCGTGAACCTTGCCTCGGGACCTTGATTATGTTTGCTCAAGTTCTGTTTGACAATTCTATTTATCTTGACAAATGTATGTCAATTTATCTTTTCTCATTTTCTCCTCAAATTGTATAGTTTTGCTAGGTAAATATATCTGCGGACCCCAAATATAGTGAGACCCCATGTGGTGGCCCGAGCATGAGCTTGGCACGACGATGTAGTGGGTCCCACGTGACATCTTTCATGAGCTAAAAACTCGCTCTTGGCCCACCAAACCACAACCTTCTTAGAATCCCACGAAGTGACTTATTGACGTGGTCATCTATGGGCAGCGTTACAATATTCATTGTCTATAAAGAGCATCTTTATTGAAAAGTTAACATAGAAAGTAAATTTTTTTAGCAACTCCAATATGATTCTCTATTTTAGAGTGAGTTTGGCTTCTATAGTCAATGCATTTACAAGACATGTATATGTGTCATCTTGTCATTCATTACTCTCTATTTTAGTTAGTCTAAATAAAGAGTATGTTGGAGATAGATTTTTTTTATGATTGACTCACATTTGAGATTTTTTAACTTGTGTTTTGATCGGTGATATAGAAATATGTTTGCGACTTTTTAGTTTATTAGTTGGTGCCCACGTGTATTGCACGTGAACTATTTTGAGTTACAGTTATAGTTCATTTTTGATATCTTGTTTAAATTATCCTATGAATATAGTGTTTATGAATCAAACTATATGTTAAAGACTAAAATATAATTATATTCTTTGGACTTTTTAAACTCAATAACTTTAATTTTCTACGTATTCTCATCTTATAGTGATAGTTGTTTGTTTTGTTTTTCAATGAATTCTTTGCTTGTGGAATTGCAAGTCTTTCTAAATGTATTTATATTTATGTCTTGATGATTTGAACCTCCAATTGAATGAATTTTTTTGGAAGTTTAGGTTGGACAGTTAGTGTTAGCATTATTGGTGTCTATTATTAAGACGAAGAGAACATAAATTTGTGCGTATTAAATTCTGCACACTTTCTTTGATTGAAACTCCTTTTATGTTGTCCATCGTAGGATCTATATTTGGTTTTTAAAGGCAAAATAATCAATTTTATTATCTATATTCTTTGTGGTAATTTAGCCATTGGAAAAATGTTGCATGAAAGGAAATCGAATTTATTCTCATTTCAACTTTAGCTTACCATTTGGATGACGCAAATAACCTTTATATACATTGAAGCGATCTAGAAATTTACGTATGTATTCCTCAATAAATTTGGTTCTTTTTTAAACTCCCACAACCAATTATTTGAATGGAGTTTTGTTGAATGACCTATAACGTACCATATAAGTATTCACACCCTACTTTGGATTTTGTAGGGAGTAGAGAACGAGATCTAAAATTAAATAAAAATTGTAATTTTGGTCTTTTTTGAATAAACTTCTTTTTTCATAATGCTTTTCCATCATCCAATGGATCCCAAAAGGCAAAAAAAAAAGAAGCAAATGCTTTTTATAGATTTTTAAATGCAAACCCTAGGTTGGAAATTCTATTAGTTCTTTAACGATAATGTTATCAAGTTAGTTTAATTTTATTGCTACTAGATCATGCACACGTGTTTTGCACGTAAATTATTTTAAATTATATTTTTTGTTTTAGTTTTATTTTTGTAATTGTTTAAAATAATCATGTAAATATAGCAACCTATAAATATTATTAAGGCTTCTTGAGTATGTTGTTCCCGTTGTCCTCTTATGTGGCCACCAAGTACTATTGACTTCTAGGATATAGTCTCACACCCAAATATATATGTATGTTGTGGTATGTAAAAATATCATAATTAATAGGTAGATAACAATAAAAAATAGCGAATCATTTATGCCTTTGAATTGGCATTCGAGGACAAAATTAATTAAAATTATTAATTTTGATTCTTAATTTCAGTGACAAGCCATGAATTCTATTTTACCAAGAGGGGCATAAATTCAAAAAAAAATAAAAGAACTATACTTACCAACTCTAAAAACCAAAAAATCAATCACCTCATGTGAAAGATGGATTTGCTCCTCAGTGATTGAGAAGTCTGAAACAAAAATATACCAATCAATAAAAAATAACGTTTCATTATATACAAACACCATAATCACCTCAATTAAACTTTTTTATAAATCTAACATATTGCATAGTCCAAATAATAAACTTCATCAACTTCATTTTTACGTGTCAATGAAGCTAATTGTTTGACATCTAATTGCTTGGATGAGTGGATAAAGGATGTTGATACAATTTTCTTCCAGCTACGTGCACAAGCTAAGTGAGAAAAATAGTGTATATATAATGGTTGTCGAGGTGGGTGAGAGGGACTTTCGAGGATATCAGTTAGACCAAGCCCCATGGGTTGCTTGCTTAATCTATGAACTTCAAATTATTGAGAAACTCACATTTTTATAGCATCTTACTGAAGGATAGTGTGACGGTGGATAATGGTGATGAAATGGGTGAACATGAATTTGAGAAAGTGGTGAGTATTGATATTAAGTTTTAGGTATGTATAGAGTGGTTAATGGTAAGAGTGGAATCTCAAATGGTTGACATAATATATACATATATATATATATATATATATATATATATATATATATATATATATATATATATATATATATATATATATATATATATAT
>CAUOFW020005724.1:1177011-1201464 GCA_963454935.2 Ilex paraguariensis
AAATCCCCTTTCCCCCCCCCCCCCCCCCCCCAAAAAAAAAAAAAAGTAGATAATGTTATGCATATAGACTATGTATCAAATCTTTTTATTGTTATGTTTGTAATGATGAAATCATTTGTCCCTGTGCCTTTAATCAATACAGCTGTCAATTTCATCACTCTTTAGTTTTCAGTTGGTTGTGCTTGGTAGAAACTAGCTTAAACATATTTTTTCAATGTTACACTGTGTAAGACTCTTTTAATGCCCTTCTTTTCTCTTTTGGGAAGCAGAAAGCTTTAGCACAAGCAAACGATGCAAAATTGGAAGGCAATAAATTTTTTGGAGGTGGACAGTATGAGGAGGCTTTGTCAAAGTATGATCTTGTTTTACAAGTTGTACCAGAGATGCCATCATCTGCTGAAATACGCTCAATATGTCATGCAAATCGTGCAGCATGTCTGTTTAAAATGGTATGTTCTTATGATTGTGTCTTTCAAGAGGATATCTTACGCAACATTTTGCACCGTGAAATTCTTCAATGGAGTACCTTTTTCAGATATGTTGGAATTGACTGATGCTCAGCATGTCAGAGCATTTTGATGCTTGTAAAGGGTTTTTGAGCACATGGTTGCTTTTGGGTCATTGTGCTTGTATGCATTCAAATTTTTTCTGCTATTTACTCTGACCAGCTTGTTGGAAGGATTTTACATGCTTCTTTTACATACTAATTCTAATTATCATGGCTTTTAAGTTCCCTTGCCTTGTAACTTCCCAATGCCTTGGTTTTGTGACAGTCTGTTAATTCCTATGAAAAGTTCTGTAACATTTTGGATCCATAAAACTTAATTTATTAAGAAAATTAGACAAATGATGTACCCATCCTTATAAATTTTTCAAACGGAATTTTGGTCGCATTAAGAGGCTTTGATAGATTGCAGTTTCCAAATCATCAAATAAATCAATCATGGGCTAGAGCAACACTAAGCTTGGAATTGATTTTAGCCATTGAAGCCTAAGGTGGGGTGATAGTTTTGTGGGCAAGTAAACAAGTTTGGGGACAAGTTGCTTTTCTTAGGTTGCTTGAAGGAGGAGTGATACTTTACTGGTAAGCTCAAAGCAGAATATTATTCAATGCAATGATTAGACTCCAGAAAACTGACGGTTTTTCACCCAGGCAAAACAAACCATTCTTGAATGTCAGCCTGAAACTTACTGAGAAAATTCTGAGGGGAGAAGAGAATTTGAAATGGAAAAGGGGAGCAGCTTATGACTTCCATCTCAATGATTGTACTTTATTTAGTAACTATTTGTATTACTGCTTTCTTTTAGTCTATTCCAATTATTTGTGCATTAATTTAAATGTTAGTTGCTACTGAATATATTTCAGGAGAAATATGAGGACACAATCAAGGAATGCACAAAAGCATTGGAACTAAATCCTACATATTTGAAAGTACTGGTTAGGAGAGGAGAGGCTCATGAAAAGCTTGAACACTTTGAAGAGGCTATTGCTGGTAATTTTGGATGCATTAATTGTACACCTATGATAATTCCATTAGTGTTGGTTATTTTATGCTATAAATGTTGCATTTGTAATGTCACTGAACCCTCTCCCTCTCTATCTCATCCTTTCCTCTCCATGTGTGCTTGTGTGAGGTTTTTGTCCAGTCTGTCTATCAATAGCTATATATATCTTTGTGATGGCAGTGTTCAAGAGTATTCGTATCGTATTTATTTAGGCAAGAACGAATGAATTTTATAAACTCCTGAAAAAATTACAATGATTTTTTTTTTTTTTTGGGGGGGGAGACATGATCTGCCTAACCCCTTCATATAATGTCTAAAAAATACAACAAAAGAATCCATATACAGAAAAGAAAACTCAAACAGTCAAAACAGTTTTCTTCCTAAGACAGCAGATATTCCTCTGATCTTGCAACAAGAGAAGCTTTGCTTGGGTGGGCAGAGGAATGGATGCTGAAAAATGTGTAGAAGACCTATCCTGCACGCCCCTATTTGCCAGAAAATCAGCTACTTCTCTGTATACATGAGAAATCTGAAAATTCAGTCTCCTTAACACCTCCAAAATTTTCTGTGAAATATCCCAGAATTTCCAAGACTGCTGATGACCTCCCAAAATCATATTAACCAAAACTTGAGAGTCTGATTCGATGAAAAGAGTATAATCAGAAGGCTCATACCTTTCCAACAATTTCAAACCATCCAGCAAAGCCATAAATTCAGCATTCATCTTAGAACTCTTACCATAGAAAAACGAAGTTGCAAGTACCATTTGACCCCATTCATTCCTTAAAATGGACCCACCTCCAGACAACCCAGGATTGCCCTTAGAAGCACCATCAACATTTAGTTTAAGGACCCCAGCAGGAGGAGGAACCCAGCAAACCAATATAACCTTGGTCCTAATCTGAAAAGGAGTTTCCACTTTCAAAGCCTGCAATACAGCTCTGTCTTTCATGTCTTCTGCCACTCTTGGTCTCATACCAAAAGATTGAAACCTTAAAATATTACAAATCTTCATAAAGACAGATATGACTGTAGCTGCCCCTCATCATACCTTCTTCTACATCTCTCCTTCCACAATTGCCAATATACTAATAAAAGAACTTCCTCTTATCAACCCATGACATAAGGATTGAGATTTAAAAACCCTTACCAACCTCATCCCCCTCACTATTGGAAGCTCCTTAGGAATTAACTGAAAACCTATGATAGTAGCCAAAGTACTCCAAACTAACTCTGCATAATGACAATCCACAAACAAATGACCCATACTTTCTGGATCCTTATAACAGAATTACACTTACTCACTAAAGAATTACCCAAACCTTGGATTCTAGAATCTAAAGGCAAGGCATTCCTCCAAATCTTCCACCCAACTAACTGTGCACTAGGAGAAATATGCTGTCCCAAATTGCTGATGCTATTCCATTCCTATTCCCTGACCAAGTACCAAGCTGATTTAACAGAAAAGGAACCAGAATTAGATTCCTGACATACAGTCTTATTTGGTTTATCAGACAAACAAACACCAGAAGATAAAATTTCCTCTTGCAACTGGTCAGACAATAAATCTGACACCCCTTCCAACTGCCAATGAGAACCTATACAAAGCTCTGAAAGTTTGGGATAATACTGAGGCACCCCTTCAATTTTCCCCAAAAGAGGACCTGAACCTCTCCAATTATCACACCAAAATCCACAGAATTCGCATTCCCCACAATACTTTTGGAATGAACAATCACCTTCCTAAACCAAGGTTGTAAGAATCTCAAACATGAAGTTCTCCCTTGGCCTGAAGACCTCATAAGATGCTTATTCTTCAAATACTTATCAGAAACCTGTGCCCAAAGAGAAGTCCCCTGTATTATATTCCAAATTTGTTTCATCCTAAAAGTCCCTTGAATATCTTCAAACTTTCTCAACCCCAGACCCCCCTTTTCCTTAGGCAAAGTCACCTCATTCCAAGAAACCCATTGCCTCTTCTTAACCTCTGAATTATTAGACCAAATAAATGCTGCCTTCAAAGAATTTAGTTTAGCTATTATACCTTTAGGAAGATTCTGACAGGCCAACAGATGAATAGGAACAGCATTCATCACAGACTGAACCATGGTCACTCTCCCCATATTGGACTACATTCTAGCCTGCCAACCTTGTATTCTAACTCTGAACTTCTGAATAACATCTTCAAAAATACCTGAGCCTAATTGTGCCTTTAATAAGAGGACAGCCCAAGTAATTAAAAGGACAAATCTTAATAGGGATCTTGGCCGCATTCGACAGAATCAGTCTCCTTACCTGAGAATTTGACCAGAACTATTCTCATACCTACTAAGGAACCCCATTAAATTCTCCATTGATTGTTTATTGCCTCTTAAAAACACCAAAGTGTCATCTGCAAACAGCAGATGACTAATCAAAATAGACCCTCTGCCAATATGAAACCCCTTAACCAACCCTGAATGATAAATCCTACTTAACCCCCTGCTCAGAACTTCTTCTGCGAAAATAAAAAGACTAGGGGAAATTATTAATACCTGCTTTTCAGTATTCTTTTTGTTGTACTTATTAGCGGTGTCTTAATTTTATATATGTCGCAGATATGACGAAAATTTTGGAATTGGATCCGTCTCATGACCAGGCTAGGAGAGCTATTGTCCGTTTGAAACCATTGGCAGATGAAAAGCGTGAAAAAATGAAGGAAGAGATGATTGGTAAGCTCAAATAATACTCTGCTAGTAATAAAATGCCATTGCTTTGGTTCCTTTCTTTTTGGTCCGTTGGCAGGAATTTTCTGGTTTCTTTCTCTTTGAATAGGAAAACTGCTTTACTGTCCCCTTTTAGTTCTTTATATCTTAAGTTATATTAGTTGCCCATGTGGCGGGCCCCAAATCAAAACCCAAACTCAATTTTTATGGGGAAAAGAAAGTTTTGTCGCATTTTTTTAACACGGTGTTCCTTTTGAACTCTTTTCTTTCCTTCTTATTCTGTCAGCAAACAAATTTCAGTCCTAATGGAGATAATAAGAATCCTTATCTGCTACATATGGATCAGCAAAAAAAAAAAAAAAATTTNACAGAGGGAATAATATTTTAAGATCAAGTTATAATTTTTTAATAGTTTAAGTTACAATTCAAAAATATTATAATCAATATAAAATGGTATGACCCATCATAAAAAAAAATATTTTATAAATAACTTTTAAAAGATAAAATTATTATTGTTTAAAATAATTCATGATCAATTTCAACATTTCATGACCCATCACAAATATTTTGATCTACCACATCAATCATGAATCATTATAACTTGCCCCTAGTGTACAATCTAACTTTTAAGGGTGATATTTTTTTGGTAGTCTTTCAACCCACAAAGTAGAAGGTGATTTTATTCTGTTGCCAATTTCTTTTCTTATTTTTTGGGTTGGTTTTTTTTTCCTTTTTTTTTTTTTTTTTTGGTGGGGGGGGGGGGGGGGGGGACACTTTGTCGGTGGAATATTTTTTAGTAAAGCCAAGATGATTTTGGTCTTTCTATTCTTTAAACCCTATTGTATGATGAAATGCTCTTTTTTGATTTTTCCCAGTCCTTCAGTGAAATTATGTGATTTTTTTTTTCAATAGGAAGGCAACAGTGTACATTTGATATGGGTCTCAACTATAAAACCACTAAATTTCTAACTGTATCAAAATAAGCGAAAAAAATACACTAGAAATGAGCTAACAGTATATGAAGTGAGCTGAGAAGCATGCACATAATGTGTTTCTTGCCTCATTGTTCGGTGTCTGCTGTATATATTCAAGAAAGGGGATTTACCGCTTTTTTTTTTCATCTATTAAAGTGGAATATTAGTAAAGAATAGAAGTTAGAAAAGAGATGCAATATTGAGGACAAGTAAAAGAAAAACGAAATTAAAAAAAAAACTGAAGGATATCTGCTCAAAATTCTGTTGAAAATGCACAAAACCACTCCTTCAAAATGCCCAGCGGCTTTGTATGGAGGATGCATGCATTTTGATGAGTTCATACAAACTAAATTGATGCGAGCTTCGCTTTGCTTGCTGTAGTTAATCTGGCGAGTTTAGCAGTACAATTTAGCCCATCTACCAGCTTCACAGAGCATTATCTCTTCCACTCCACACCTCACAAAAAAAAAAGAGGAAAAAAAAACCACTACACCACCACCCTCCTCTGTAAATTCCATTCCCAAATTTCAGGTCTCCAAAGTGGCTTGTGTTATAACAAATTTCCAAATTTAAAGCCAGTGTAATCATTAGTTGTCAGGTTGTGTAGTGACATAGACACAAGCCCTGTCGTTTGTGGATGGGGTTATTTTGCTTAGACCAATATTGCTCTGGGCTTGGTTTAAGCCTTCTACTTATGAACTTGTGCAAAGCTTTGCCCGTTCTGTTTTTTTTTTTTTTTTCTCTTTTGGGTTTGCAGATATGCAACACATGTAATATTATGATCCACGCAATCCCTCTTTGAGAAACTGAAGTAGATGGATTTGATCTGTGAGCAGGGAAGTTAAAGGAAATGGGAAATTCCATTTTGGGCCGCTTTGGGATGAGCGTTGACAACTTTAAAGCCGTTAAAGACCCCAACACTGGTGCCTATTCTGTTTCATTCCAACGCTAGTTATGTCTGTGCCTATGTTCATTTTACTACAAACAGAGGATTCAAGGGCAGACATGGAAGCACATGATAGAACAATGTAAAGGTTGTAGACTTTTGTTTGGAGTAATGATGATTTCAAGTATATAACATTTGTTTGCAGATTTGGGTATTGGGTTCTGTTTTGGCTGTGCGAGTGTGTGATTATTAAGTTTCTGGATAATCACATTCTGTTTACAAATTGGGGTATTTGAATGAGCAATGAAATGGTACATTAAAGTTCACCTATTTATCGTGCAAGATCTGTAGCTTCTTTTGCCTCTTTCAAAATTTTCAATTAATTGCCAGTCCTACTCTGCTTCTGAGTTATTTGTTTTGCGTATGGTTGGAGAGAAACACAAAGTCATAGCCGTAGTTTGAGCGTTTTGAGCTGATTCTATTTGGTGTGGTTACTGCTACCATCAAGATACATCTTAACTTCGCAATTTAGGTGGGAGCCGAGTGATCTCTGCCCACAGGGAAAAAAAGTAGACAAATGACCTTATTTGGTGGTAGCTTCGTGGGAAGGTGAAGATTGCCCTCATTCTGTTAAACCATCTTCCCTCAAAATAGGGGCATGCTTGCGTTCTTGCCACCCATATGCAGGACGCCGACTTAGCCATCCTTGAACAAGATTGCTCACATGCAGGTATAGATGGTTTAGTGGCATGGATAAAAAAGAGCAAGGAAATAAATTGGGAAGCATCCACTGTCAATCCTTAGGTGAGAAACTTTTTGTTTCTTTGTGTTTGGTAGGAGGGATGCAAGGTAATAGTGATGGATTTTTTACTGGTTTTTAATTTGGAACAGTGTCAGAAATAAAACTGCATCAAATTGAGCAATAATCTCCTTAAATAAACTCTTGTTACAACTGTTCATTACATTGCAGCTCAAAAGACACTGCTCATTGGATTAAAATCTTGACCAAATGACAAGATTACATTTTATTAAACACAATTTATTAGCTTCAGTTATACCTATATCTGGGTATGGTGCCAAAAAACTACCACCAACTTAAATAACACTTGAGATATGTGATAGCACAACAAACAGTAGTTCAAACATCAAAATTTTCAATTGTATCATGCTTGTAAGGACTCCTTGTAGCCATCATTCTGCAAGAGTTGCTTCTCTGTGAACACTGCCACATGATGTTCCAAGTACTCCCTGCTATTCATCTCTGTTAACCTGCATTAAAAAGTAATTTTACCTGTCATTCCTGATCAAGTGAATTACATTATACAAAATGAGGCAACTTAAAGTCTAACCTAATGTTGCTTCTTCTTTCAACAACTTGGGAAAAGAATTTGGTATGGAATTCATGTTGAATATCTTTTGCTTTTTCTTTTTCTTTTTTTTCTGTGAAGTGCTCCACTCCAAAATCTAGAGCTAATTGTTGAAAATTTGGAATTTATTTGTTTCGAAGTATGAAGGCGTAAGGCTACAGTACATCTGACCCTTTATAGGCCTTGCATTAGTCAGAGCCTCGTGCAATGAACCATCCTTTTCTTATTAAGAAGTATTAGGGATGATTGCAAAGTTTCTATGATCTTCAAAAAGTAATAAACTAAAGGACATTTTTTGTAAGAATAGTTTTTTAAACTATTCTGTTCACTACTTCTGAAATCTACGTGTATAAAGGAATTATCAAGATGTAAATTATAGGTCATCAGAGTGCCTTTGCCACAAAAAGGGTTACAAAGTGCAACAGAATACACGACACAAACATACTTGTGTGCAAATAATACCAAAATCCGGGAGGTAACTGAGCAGATTTCAACCTGCTGGATGGGTTAAACGCATGATTGATATCCCCTATGTCTTCTATATCATTCCAACGCTGAAATCAAGGCTATTACTTTGATGATACAAATTAATTTCGGGCCAAAATGTATGATTGGAAAAATGTGCAGAAAGGCACATAGGGCAACGTGCATAAAGTTTTCCAAATTTTAAGTGAACTGTTCAACCACATGACCAGCTTCTTATAATATATGAGAAAAAGCATTATTGGTTGAACATCATACCTGCTAATGGTGCGGTCTTTTGCAAATCCTAATTCATTATCCACACAAAGATCAAAATCATCAGTTCTCCTTGATCTTGAAGAGGTTCTAGGTGCCATCTGCTGTGCCTCAGATATTGTCACAATGCTTTCGAAAAGTTCAAGAGGAGTCCCCTCAGCTGTACACAACAATCTAGCTTTATTATCATACATCACCTGTAGATGAAGCAGAGCAAAAATTATTAGTTGCATGCTACCTCTTGGTAATGAAAAGAACGCAATTACTTCGGAATTTAATGAAGCCCACAGGGTAGGATATACCCGCGAGTTAAAACATTATCTAAGTATTATCATTTGTTGATAGCATGCTGTGGTTCTTTCAAGACATGAAATACTTATTCATCTAATTGTCAAAATAATACTTAATCAAATCATTCTAAGAGAAAAAGGACTAACATCTACTAGAGTGACAAACCGATATGCTGCTGTCCTATTGTGGAGCCCAAAAACAGGCACACCATCCAAAGCCAGGGTATGGAAATTCTCTGCCAAAAAGTAGATATCAATTAAGAACTAATTGTACAAAAGAGAAACAACACAAAATTCACTATAGATGCATTTGTAAGGAATGCAGAGGTACCAAACGCAAGGACCTGACCATTGCGGCAGCTAATAGAAAATCACAAATAATTCAACTATTCGAGTTCACAAAGAGAATAAAAGTAACAAACTAGAGGTCCAAAGAAAATAATCCAATAGTGAAACCAGTTTGTCTTGGGCATAGTTTTGAGCATTGTCTTTCTCCTATTCTGGTCAATCTGAAGTCCCGTGACACCTTATTTTCTAATGTGAACAACCCAAATATCCAAACCCCACTACATTAAACCTCATCCCAACTATTTGGTATTACCTACTGAAACTTGAATTATAAGTATGAAATGTATCCAAACCGAGCCAGGCTGGAAATAACTTACTACACAATCCAAAGTAATCTGCAGCTCCAAGAGGTTTGTCACAGAGTTCTCCAAAAGGAAAATATGCACATCCATTAGCACCCAATGGTACCTAAACAGCAAATAAACAGGCATAAAAAACGTGTTCTAAGAAAACTGTTTTGTCCTTCCCATACAACTAATGCAACAGTGTGTGAAATTGAGTATTAATATATACACCTGCAATGTCCTTCCCATAACAACTTCCACCTCTTCTGGACCAGCTCTATGTTCTCCAACTAATTCTTGAAACTTTTGCATAAGAAGGTCTGACAAGTCTTTTCCAATGTAGTAGAAACCTTGCTCAGCCTGCAATTCAAGTTAAAGCATGCAAAGGCACTACTATAATTTGTATAATCAGAAATAACTAGCTACTTATGCAAACCAAACAATCTAATGAAAAACGGAGAGAGTTGATATTGTACCGAAGTCATTTTCCGGTAATCCACTGACGAGCCAATTTCATGGGCGACACATCTTTCCTACATCAAAAGCAAGTTTCCAAGTTACTTACTGAATCAGTATAATAAATTTAAAGGACATTGAACTGAGGCCTTTAGTTACTGATATAAAACCAAATGCCAATTTAATTGAATGTTCCTATTACTTTGCAGTATTGAGTAGTAGTATTGATCAGAGAAGTTCAGACCCGTCTAGAAGTGCCTCAGTTTGGATTCAGAAGCAAGAGAACTTCTCTCTATTCATTGCGATTAAACTTGAGATATTCAAAAGCTCATTGGGCTTGAGCCAGGCTAACATCCGTATCCTTACCTTCAGAGTAGAAATGAATGGTAGAAAAAGATCTCTTTGCAATCCACCTGCATAAAGGTTATCTGGAGCACGGTTTGACGTAGCAACAAGAATCTATACTTGAACAAACAAAATCCACATTATCTTCCAGCAGAACATACACAGTTCAACAGTACAGATGGATTATAAACACGCAGAATATAGTATGGTTAAATAACTTACAGCCCCATTGCTGAATAGATGTCCAAATAGACGGTTTAGTATTAATGCATCAGCAACATCAGTCACCTATGGAAAACACCAGACTGGGACATGAAAAACCGCACTAAAGCAGAAACCAGATGGAATCCATATACAAAAGCAACAAAATTAGGGTCCTATTCTAAAATACCATGAATTCATCAAGGCATAACAAAATTGATTCATCAGATATCTCTCCCGCAACGACTTCAAGGGGATCTGCCACACCCTTGTGCTTCTGCAATAACATAATATTTAATCATTTAAGTTAAATTTCTATTTCAGGATTAGCATATATCACCTAGTGCTATGTAAATCAGCATAATAAGATGCAGTATGGTCCAAAAGGGAATAGACTTAAGAGTCTGTAGGATTTTGGCAAATGGTCATACTTGTAAGCGGCTGTGAACATTCAACATCAAGTCGTGAAAATGGATCCTCTTTTTCCTCCAGTTGCAGGGCCTGGGAAATGAAAATTAGAGATTATACCCAGTGAATGGTGACTGCTTTATATAGATCAGAAATTTTCCCACATTTTACATACATAGATTTCTCAATATTTGCGCCAAAATTAAATTAATTAATTCTAATTCTTACAGTTGATCGAAGAACAAGTCCATCAACATAGTTTTTCCTGTGCCCACTCCTCCATAAAGATAAAGTCCTTTCACAGGTGAGTATGAAGATTGTGGCATGAAACGAGACCACAACCACCTACTCCTGAAAATGAGTTAAAGAGCAATCAAAGGATGATTTGGTATGTGGACACAAACAATATGAAATTTGGCAACTACAATAATGAAAACTTAGCCAGTAAATCGTTCAGATGCCAGAAAATAAAGGTCAGGAAAAAGAATTACCTCTCGGCTTTCTTGGAAGCAGCATACCGATCTAATCGGCAGGCATCAGCTGAATCAACCAGCTGATCATAAAGTCTCTGTAATTCTCTCAAGGTGCCTACCTGCAAATCGTTGTCAGCATATCTTTTACTGGAAAACAACTATAAACTACAGAGACACAGTAAGTCCTATCTACAAGAAGCATCATTTGCTTGACATATTACAATTGCTATTCTTGCTTTCCATATCTTAAAGTTGTTCTAATGTGGGCCTTAACCGCAGTTTATGTCCCTCCATAAATGACANTGAAAAACCGCACTAAAGCAGAAACCAGATGGAATCCATATACAAAAGCAACAAAATTAGGGTCCTATTCTAAAATACCATGAATTCATCAAGGCATAACAAAATTGATTCATCAGATATCTCTCCCGCAACGACTTCAAGGGGATCTGCCACACCCTTGTGCTTCTGCAATAACATAATATTTAATCATTTAAGTTAAATTTCTATTTCAGGATTAGCATATATCACCTAGTGCTATGTAAATCAGCATAATAAGATGCAGTATGGTCCAAAAGGGAATAGACTTAAGAGTCTGTAGGATTTTGGCAAATGGTCATACTTGTAAGCGGCTGTGAACATTCAACATCAAGTCGTGAAAATGGATCCTCTTTTTCCTCCAGTTGCAGGGCCTGGGAAATGAAAATTAGAGATTATACCCAGTGAATGGTGACTGCTTTATATAGATCAGAAATTTTCCCACATTTTACATACATAGATTTCTCAATATTTGCGCCAAAATTAAATTAATTAATTCTAATTCTTACAGTTGATCGAAGAACAAGTCCATCAACATAGTTTTTCCTGTGCCCACTCCTCCATAAAGATAAAGTCCTTTCACAGGTGAGTATGAAGATTGTGGCATGAAACGAGACCACAACCACCTACTCCTGAAAATGAGTTAAAGAGCAATCAAAGGATGATTTGGTATGTGGACACAAACAATATGAAATTTGGCAACTACAATAATGAAAACTTAGCCAGTAAATCGTTCAGATGCCAGAAAATAAAGGTCAGGAAAAAGAATTACCTCTCGGCTTTCTTGGAAGCAGCATACCGATCTAATCGGCAGGCATCAGCTGAATCAACCAGCTGATCATAAAGTCTCTGTAATTCTCTCAAGGTGCCTACCTGCAAATCGTTGTCAGCATATCTTTTACTGGAAAACAACTATAAACTACAGAGACACAGTAAGTCCTATCTACAAGAAGCATCATTTGCTTGACATATTACAATTGCTATTCTTGCTTTCCATATCTTAAAGTTGTTCTAATGTGGGCCTTAACCGCAGTTTATGTCCCTCCATAAATGACACCTCAATAAGTAGCAAATTTACTTAATGTACCAATTCCAACTCGTGCACAGTACACACTAATAATACCAAGCCATCTAGGAAGCATGATAATTATTTATCAAATACAAGCCAAGAAGGAAAATTTCCAATAAAGACAAGGAATTTACCAATCTGCATTGGAAGAAGATTATTAAATTCTTAAAATTCAATATTTTCATATAACTATATACGTAAACCTATTATTGTCATTAAAATAAGCATATGGACTGAAAATAGATGTAGGTAACTATTTGATTACCATACCTGGCAAGCATCACCATCCATGAGCTCACCCGCAGCAATTCTGCGTTCATACTCCACAAGAGGTCCTTCTCTGTTCGATTCTATTACCAAGTCAATAACACCCAAAACAACCAAAGATGAGAAATGTAAGATCATAATGATAAGAACTACATCCAATTAGCATAAAAGATCATTCTAAAGCTCAACCTCCGTTAGTTACTTTTGCTGCATCTGTGGACAAAGCTCTGGAGGTCCGATAGGAGTTATGTCCGTATCTACAAATATCTGCATTGTAGGAGAATTTGTAGAAAGCCCCACGATTTCTCTCGAGCAAAAAACTTTGTCTTTTAGCTAACCCAATACAGATGATGTCTCCTCTATTATGCCTAAATGCTGCTCGAAATTGTCGTAAGGATTGAACAGTCCTTCTCATCTTTTATCCAAGAGTTCAATAAGTAATGCACAAACTCAATCAGCAGGCCAATAGAGATGAGCCTCACAAGTAGCTCACAAGTCTCTGAATTACAAAAAGTTCTCTAATTATACATTGAAAAAAGTAGCAGTAAAAAGATTATATTCTGAAATTGAAACATTCTTGCTTCCACGTGATAAAATTCCCCATAAATTTTGCTACTAGCACCGTTCAAAAAGAATCAATCTTTTGTAGTATCACAGTGAAAAAACTAATGGTGGCCCAGAAATTATTTCATACCAAACAAGAAATAAAACCTACCAACGATGGCCATAATGGTAAGCAAACACTGCATTAATTAATTTTCAATTTTCTCCAAAAAATAATCAATTATCATAATTAATCCTTAAAAAGATAGAAAAAAATTGACAAATAATAAACGGGACAGAAATTTTTGAAGCATGGTGATGCATTTATACAGTCCAAGTTCAAGAAAAAAGAACACCAATAATTAATTGCTCTTGGGAAAAAAAAAAGAAAAAAAGAAACTCAGAGCGGTGCATGCACAAGAAAGTGGGAGAACAGTCAACGAACCCACCTGATTAGTTGATTGAGTAGAAGAATTATCCCAAGATGGTGAAACCCAGAATTAGTTTCGACCCTTAAAAGATGTAGCTGATCTTTTAGAGATTGAGATTGAACAATTCTCCACCTTTTTCACACAATATACACACACAGAAACACACACATACAAATGGGTGTTGTGTGTGTATTTCTTCTTAACTCAAGACAATACGAAAAGGAGCTTACTTTTATATGTTTATTATCTGGTTGGGAGGTCCAAACAGAGAGACCCTAAATCTCAGGGGAGTCCTGGAGGAAAGAGGAGAGAGAAACAAAGGGAGTTGAAGAGAGAAGACACAGATGCTATGGGATTTGGGTCTCCTATAAAATTTGGGCCCTTTTTAGCTTTAAACATATAATATATATAGTTGTGTTGGCGTCTGACTCATAATTCAATCCAACGGTCAATACAAGCGCAAGCACTGGAAAATAAAATTCGCGTAATCCGACTCACCCAAACGTCATTATAATGACTTTTAGACGGTTTTGAGTTTGATTAAGAAAGATGAATGTTACATCAATTTTAAAATTAAATTTAATAATTATAATTATTAATTTTATTATAATTTTTAATATTTATTAAAACTCATTATCTATAAAAAGATTGAAATTATCAAATTTAAAATTTTTTAAATTCATTTAACGTTGCACTTTAAGAAAGCACAAACCGCATATTCTTCTTCCACCCCCCCCCCTCCCCCTCTGTCTCTCTCTCTGGCTGTCCCCCTCTTCCTTTATTTGTTTTTTCTTTTTTCTTTTTTCTGGGTCTTTCCTCGGTTTATTGTGGGGTTTGTTATGAATAGGACTTACATTACTTGAAATATCTTTTTTTAATTAACAATCCAACTATTATTAATGAATGATTTTTTTTTATATTTATATAATAAATTTTATTTAAATTTATGATAAATATAATCAAAAGAAACAAAAAATAATAATAGAAGAATATCACTCCATTTGACATATCATTGTCAATATTGGCCACTAATCGTGATCTGTCTTCGACTCTCCCCATTACGGGCGAATTTAGTATGGGGCAGTGGGGGTGCCTCCGCTGAAATTTTAAAAAAATTTGGGAGTTCCGTGAATTTTTAAAATATTTTAAATTTTGCCGCCATTAAAATTTTCATAATGTATAAGTGAGGTTAATATAATTTTTAAATCATTAAATATAACTTTCACAGTTCATTCAATTCACGTTTTTTATTAGTTTGGAGATCTTCTTTGTTTGAATTTTAGGTTAAGGGTTTAGCACGTGAAATTTTTTTAATAATTAGGATAACGGTGAGAGTCAAATACAAAACTTCCTATTCTAATACTTAAATAATAATTTATTCTAAAATTTTAAATTATTAAAAAATATATAATTTAAATATTTATATTTTAACAATTATCATATTATATATAGGCAGGAGCATCCTTGGATTACAACTGGCTTAGTCTAGCTGGCGACTGTAAGGATCATTGATCACAATATGCTTTTTGGTCCATAAACCTCTTTACCACTCCTTTGAAATGTGCAGTGTCATAAACATTTTGTACTTGCTTCTTTAGTTATCATGAGCAACTCAAGTGTCATGATAAAAAAGTATTTTACCATCTCAACAGATTGAGCTTCGCTCTATTTTCACTAGTTTAGGCATGTTAAATTACAAAATGACCCAAATTAGATTTTAGAGCTACTTGTGCAAACTAACCAAATCCAAAAATCATATCCGGCACCGGTCTTTATTTTTNTCCTTTATTTGTTTTTTCTTTTTTCTTTTTTCTGGGTCTTTCCTCGGTTTATTGTGGGGTTTGTTATGAATAGGACTTACATTACTTGAAATATCTTTTTTTAATTAACAATCCAACTATTATTAATGAATGATTTTTTTTTATATTTATATAATAAATTTTATTTAAATTTATGATAAATATAATCAAAAGAAACAAAAAATAATAATAGAAGAATATCACTCCATTTGACATATCATTGTCAATATTGGCCACTAATCGTGATCTGTCTTCGACTCTCCCCATTACGGGCGAATTTAGTATGGGGCAGTGGGGGTGCCTCCGCTGAAATTTTAAAAAAATTTGGGAGTTCCGTGAATTTTTAAAATATTTTAAATTTTGCCGCCATTAAAATTTTCATAATGTATAAGTGAGGTTAATATAATTTTTAAATCATTAAATATAACTTTCACAGTTCATTCAATTCACGTTTTTTATTAGTTTGGAGATCTTCTTTGTTTGAATTTTAGGTTAAGGGTTTAGCACGTGAAATTTTTTTAATAATTAGGATAACGGTGAGAGTCAAATACAAAACTTCCTATTCTAATACTTAAATAATAATTTATTCTAAAATTTTAAATTATTAAAAAATATATAATTTAAATATTTATATTTTAACAATTATCATATTATATATAGGCAGGAGCATCCTTGGATTACAACTGGCTTAGTCTAGCTGGCGACTGTAAGGATCATTGATCACAATATGCTTTTTGGTCCATAAACCTCTTTACCACTCCTTTGAAATGTGCAGTGTCATAAACATTTTGTACTTGCTTCTTTAGTTATCATGAGCAACTCAAGTGTCATGATAAAAAAGTATTTTACCATCTCAACAGATTGAGCTTCGCTCTATTTTCACTAGTTTAGGCATGTTAAATTACAAAATGACCCAAATTAGATTTTAGAGCTACTTGTGCAAACTAACCAAATCCAAAAATCATATCCGGCACCGGTCTTTATTTTTTTCTTTTGAGAAGGCAGAAAAAACTTGAACTCTTGACATAATTTTTTTTTTTTTTCATAAGATAAGGAGTATCATTGAACTAAAAATTCGTTCATCACTGTTCTTAATCATCTCTCATTTTCTTCTCTAGCAAATTTCTTATTCCCCTCTGTATCTCTCATCTTTTTTATTTGGGTTAATTGCACTAGAAGTCTCTAAAGTATAGAATTTATCTCATTTTAATCTCTGAAATATTAAATATGTTTTTATGTTGTCTTTCAATAGATTGCATCTAGATTGTTAACGATTTTTTATTATAAACTTGTCATGTAATACTAAATATGAGTAAAAAAATAATTTAGATAACTCTTGATCAAATTTTTACTCAAATTTTAATAAAAAAAAATTCAAATTACACAATTTTGATCATAAATTATCCAAATTTTAGTCAACAACTATTCAAATTTTTATCAAGAGCTACTCAAATTAATTTTTACTCATATTTAAGTATCACATGATAAATTTATAATAAAAAATTGTTAGTAATTTGGATGTTATATGCTTAAAGGACCATATAAAAATATATTTAATATTTAAAAGATTAAAATTATATAATTAAAATATTGAGAACTAAAATGAGACAAATTCTATCATTTGAGTATCTCTAATGTAATTAATCATTTCATGTCATTGCTTTATTGTTGGGATTGTTGAAAACAAGACTCTAACCCCTACATCTTTGGATGTTGGTGAATTTGTAATAATGCGTTAACAGATACCAGCGAACTTTAAAATAAATAATTAAACTTAATTAAAATTTAAAGATTGATATTCAAAACACCCATTACCAGATTTAATAAGACAGATATTAATTAAATCATTAAATAATCAAACCAATTAATATTCACTATTTAAACTTATTTAATAAATAAGACAAATATTAATTAAATCAAATAATTTATGCACCGCTCGAACCTCTTGACCGGTCCTAGAAAGAGGATTTGACCTCGTGGGCACTGGGCAACAGAGGTATGCCCAATAAATTGTGCTATATGAGGTAGTTTAATCGCCCTGCTGAGGACTGTCTTTGAAGAAAAGCATGGGAAAAGTTTGTCCGTCTATTTCCACGTGTGGTTTTTCTTAACTTAAATTTCTTTAAAATAATTTCTCTTTGTAAAGAAATTTATATTTCAATATATCAGGCCGATTATGATACCGAAATAGCAATTTATGTTGAAAATATAAATCCAAAGAATAAAATAAATGATTGGGTGAGATACGGACTGACGCTGCCCTGCTCAGCTGTCATACCACCATTGGCCGTGAAACTTGAGTATTGCAGCTAATGTTCTATGTGTAGTCTTTCAGTTTAGCCTTAGTCTTTTCAAACGACTAGCGCACGATCTGTCCATATCTTCTTAATCATCATTCTGACACGCTCTTTACTCCTATATAATCCGTTTCCAGACCTGGTATTTTGGAGACTCCTTGTGCTACTGCTCTTAAAGCAACTTTTTCTTGAGTGCAAGCTACTCAATACACTCTTTGTACCTTCAATCCGCTTTCTAATTCCTCTCCAACACCAAAGACGGTCCTTGGGGCAGCCTTCAAAGTGATGCCTACAGATGAAGTTCGGTGCATTTACCCTAACTCTCACATGTCCCTGCCTTTCAACTTCTCCAAACTTCTTTAATGGACAAATTGGCTTAGCAGCAACCCAATTCATGCATGGAAAGCCCCTTCTATTGATTGGATTTCGTGGGTTACACGTGTTAAAGCAGCCAAGGGAACTCTATTGTCGTCTTGGTATTTATGATGCCATCGAGTTAAGAATTATAACGAATCCTATCGACAAGCCGCTGCTCAGTGCTGCTTTCTTATTTTTGGTTTGTGGCGGACAACGCCTTCCACTTTTGTTTTTGGCATGATGGGCCCCATGATGTATGATATTTCTACTCTCCTTGGTCTTCCTCCCTTCGAGGCCGAGGCTAATGTTCTGCTTTTGCATACTGAAACGAGCTACATATTTTCACTTGACGTGCACAACAAACCAATCATCGCCTATTCTTTTTTCTTGAACCATGGTATGGCCATTATGGCTCTTCTATGTCAGATCAAGAATACACCTTGTTCTTGCTCTATTGGCTTAAATAGTTCTTTTTTGGCACTCTGTCTTATAAGGTGACCAAGGAGTATATTCTGTTGGCCGCCTTCTTGGCCGCAAGATCTTCATATGCTCTTACCCCTGTCATGCTTGCCCAACTTTATCTCGGAATATGGGAGACAGTGGTGTCGAAAATGCAGAGGGGTTCAAAACTTCTTTGGATTCCCCAGTTATGGTTTCATTCTTATTTCTTAGAATTCTCTATTCTGTCTGCTTATAACACATCTTTTTCTTATGGTCTTCTATTTGTCATGGCCCCTTCTAAAGAATGGTCCTTTATTGACCCTTTTTTTTATATGTATAATCTAAATGACTCACAGTATGTTTGGATGTCATTTGCCTAGAATCAAGTTCCTAAATGGTTTCTTTACAATCCTGAGGAGGCCCTAACCGAAGCCCACTACTTCTCATGAGGATATCTGGTCCTTTTATCTCTATCATTGAGACCTGCATTATGGCCTAGGACCAACTCATGGTGCTAATGCTCACTATGGCGTTGAAGTCTACATGCCTCAGCAGTTTCCCGTCAATTTGGCCTAGTGGTGCAAATTCCTTGTCCTTTTGCTCACACTTTCAATGTTGATTACGTCAATCAACCGAATGTGACTGAGTTGAATGTCTGGGAAGTCAGTTTATGCTATTCCCTTTCTCGTCGCTCTTTTTGAATGACCTCCTTCACCAAGTCATTTGACGTTTCAAAGATTGCCAAGGGTTTGTGAAAGCGATACGTTGCTAGGCAATTTGAACGTGATACGACCACTGTTTTTAACCCTTAGGCAAGAACTTCTCGATTCTCCAGTAGGCCAAAATACTCTAATGTCGTTGAAATTGTTCAGGTCACGGCCCTAACTTAGACTGCTACTCATTCCTTTATTATTCTTCCTTCTCATGATGCTGACTTATCTTCTATCTTAGGTTCCTTGAAATCTCCTCTCTCCTCTGGTCATGTCTCTTTCTAGCAATCGAGGTTGATTCTTTACCATGATTTTGAATGCCATCATGGGACCGTAATGATGGTTTTGACTAGCTATCTTACTGTTTTGGAAGAAGAATATATGTTTTCTCAAGGATCAGCTTCACTCAATTAGAGCCCTCTTTTTCTTTTCTTTTCTTCTCAATGAGGACTTCCATGCACTTGCTTGCTTAGCCGATGGATTTTTGGCCCTTCTTTAGGAGGTGGAGCCATTGTATCAGAAGTAATAAGATTGTGTCGTCATTATCTGAGACCAATGAGAGCGACTAGTCAACCTGAATTAGCACATTCAAATCTGCTCCACTAGATCGAGTCATTTTGACTCTCTTTGTCAAAAGTTGGCTGAGATAGACCGCAAGATCACCAAGTTCAAGGTTGAGCGTGCGATGCTTTTGGAAGAAGATGCATCCCATCAAGGGCATTTGGAGGAACTTAAGGCCGTTGCGGTGAATGTCGCAGCCTTTGTAGATGCAGACTCAACTCCTGCCGAGTATGCTTCAGCCAAATAACTGGTTGTGAATAGGTCATTGTACTAACTAAAAGTTCATTTTCTAACCTTGTATAGTTCCTAGAAAAATAATAAATGAAAATTAGAAATGGACTTTATTGTCCTTTACTATCTTCATTCATATTTGTCTTATTTCTTTGGTGACGATTGACATGACTGCGAATTGAATGTCATTAATTGCCATCTATATCATGTTTTCCATTGCTTGATCATCATGCATGCATTTCATAACTTTGACTACTGTTCTGAATGACACTTCATTCTCCTTGTTGATCCCAAAAAGTGCACCAATGGAATGTTAGATTGATCTAGCAATTGCCGATTGGCTCTTGCAAATAAGTCAAAGACCAGAGGGACTCTAGTGGTCCACTCTCCGATGATTAAGTCAGTAAAGATGAAGAGGATTAGTTGGAATTGAGTCGGGAGGAATTACTTATCTAGCTTGTACCTAACTCCTTTCCTTTATAGGTTGAGCTCTTGTTACCGTTGAAGCTCTTCAGCTACCTTTCGAATGAGGCGGCAAGGAAGGTGGAACATCCATCCCAGAATACTTGGAATTGGTTTGAGCTATTATTATGGATATGGGCGAGCAAGATGATATGCGGTTTGGATCCTGGAGGAGATGTATCACATCAGATTGCGTGCTTTGACTCACGTTCTTTCCTCATGGTTATCCCCATCACGTGCCCGACCACGCACGTGGTTGCCTTAGGTCTAATTCTATCTTCATCAGTTGCCCCTAGCTCAAACCAATGGAAGGAGCATAGAGAATTGTTTAGTTCGTGCACCCAACTGCCAAAGAGCCATATGGGGCCAGTAATGAGAAAAATAATAAAACAAAAGTGGGGTGAGTTTTTTTTAAAAATTAATTTTTTGGTGTGCCAAGGGGAACTGCCAACCCTTCATCTCACTTAAATCGATGTTAAGATATATAAACTCAATGTTTTTTCGGTAGCAAGTTGGTGTGGGGTTGAATTTCTCCCATAAAATGCTTCTTTTATTAAAATATTTTTACATTTATACCTCCGTTTTTCATCTAATAAAATTATTCTATGTGTAAAATTTTTATATGTTATTATTTTTTGATTAATGATTGCGATTGCGAATAATCCAACTCAAAATCAATGACGGAGATGAGTTCGGTGCCGTAACCTTATTCCAATATGAAATGTCCACGATAGTCTAATAATCATTACAAGAAGTTTATATGATATGTCCATATAAAAAGATAGTATAATAATTAACACAAATTTCAGGGGTATGCCAATATAAATAGATAGCCAATTAATTCTATAGTTCAATCACTCCTGGTATGATAAGATAAGAAATTAATGTTTATATTTCTTAAATCTTTATGAGACTAGAATCCCCTTAATTTTTAATTTTGTCAATTCCAATCAAGTTCAATTATTTATTTTCATTTGGCCCCAGTATAAAAATTCAAAAATTAAACAGTTAATAAAAAAAATTAAAAAATTGAACAATTAATAACAAAAATTCAACGAAAATGGCCAATTTCCCCCATTGAATCCAATTATAATGAACCCTTAGCCTTAACCACATTCACTGGTACGATTAATTGAGAATCTAGAAGATAAGAATTGTCCCCCACTTGTTCGATTATGACTCCTATATATTGAAATCAAAAAATTCAACTCGGACTCTAATTGTAAGTTGTAGTCACAAAATGTCCATTTGTAACTATGATATCGATGTGAATTGTTGAAACAATATGACAATCCTTTTGCCACTTTTTGTGAATGTTGAAAAGTACACTTGTTTTGGGGGTGGGGTTCAACCTAAAAGGGGGGAGATTGTTAAATCGTAAGTTCAAATTTTGGTAATTATTTGAAATTAGATCATGAAAAAATTATTTTTTATGAATATCTTAATTTTAACGTGGATATTCAAATTGAGAAGAGAATTAATTGAGATGCATGTAAACTGACTCGAATGTCCATTATTGTTGAAAAAAATAAGTTACAAGGTCCAAACACATTTATTTTATCCCCGAAAGATAAAAATAAAATTTAGTTTGTCTTTCGAATGATTAATTTTTTCATATTGTCCGTTTAAAGAATAAAAAATGTTATAATGTGGTCTCCTATCTTATTTTTGTTTGGTCGTTTATCTGTGTTGTTTCAAATCAACCGATCAAAAATCACAAAATAAACATAATTTATTGACTTAATTCCTATAATTTTTAAATTTATTATAGACTATATTAAACATTAAAATTTAGTGATAATTTAATAATTTTACTTAAACAAGGGCAATAAATTATACCAAGTCTAAATAACTTAGCCGTGTTTTATTACACGTGGTGCTCTGTGGAGGATAACCACCAACATAGAGCATCTACCTACATTATCCTTATCCAATTAGAAGGCCTAAAGACTGTCATCTCCAATGTCATATCAGAAATAGACCTTTCAAGGAGAATGGTTTCAATAATTCAGGAGTTCTAGGGTTTCTGGTTGCTTTTTCCTAAGTGGACTTTTCATGAAAGTACTTGTATCTGTCAATTTTATGCAAACACAAAACTAGGGCAATGTGAACGTGGGGTCTACATTTTTTATCCTATATATATATTTAAAGATTAATGATACATAAATTTAAAAATTAGATTTAAAAACATATTTGATAATTATAACTATTAAATAAATAGTGAATCCCTATAAATACTTGAATTTATATTAAAATTAATAATTATAATTATGAAATCTAATTTTTAAATCCGTATAGCATTGTTCATTCTCAAAACATATCAACGCCTCTCAAGAATGGTGGGCGACTGTTTTTTTAGTAGTTTCTATTTTTCAAGTGTTTAGAGGGTCTGGATATTTTTTAATTAATAGAAAAGAAATTTAAGTATTGGTGAGTGCGTTCTTGATGTTTGTCATTTAATAGCTTAATTCGACAAATTTTTATCTCGGTTATTTAAAATCGACTATATGAATAATGTTTTGTGATTATATTCTGTCAAATGTCATATGTTATGTTAAACTACGTATAAAATTGGGAACAAATTTAGCAATGGAAAAAAAATAAATTTAGGGGTTATTATCTCCTTTCATGTAAAGTGCACGGCTTATATGGGCCATAATTAGGCCCAATGGGTTTAACAAATCTACCTTAAGAAAGGGGGGGGGGGGTGAGGGGGTTGATTCCAAGTGTACTTTTTCACGAGAAGACACAGTTTTTGACCCGATCACCATGATTTTTTAAACTTAGGGTAATTATCATTTCCACCCCTTCTAAACAAGTATATTTTTAATAAGATTCTTTATATTGTTTAAAACATCACTAATATCTTATACTATTAAACCACCACTTTTAACAAAAAAATTTAAAATATCAAAATTGTCCCTACATAAATCCCAAACAATATTTTTATATAAAAAATTTAATTAAAATTCAAGCATACTAAAATTTTACATACTAAAATATGGGCAAATTAAAATTCTGGAAAATGAAAATTTAATTCGAGGTGCTTAAATTTTCTCTTTTTAGGTATTAAAATTTGAGTAGATTCGAGCTCAACCTAAGTTGCTTACACCGATTAAAATTCGATTCACGTCGATTAAAATTTATATTTTTTTTACGTATTAAAATTTTATTTGAGTTGATTAAAATTTATTTTTTATGTATTAAAATTTGAGTCGATTAAAATTTATATTTTTTTATGTATAAAAATTCGGCATGGTTAAAATTAAATTCAATTCAAGCCGATTAATATTAAATTTTAATTGGCTCAAATTTTAATATGTGAAAAAATATAATTTTTAATCCAATCTACTTTTAATACGAAACAAAATTAATTAGTTTAAATCAAATTTTAATCGGTCCGAAATTTAATATGTAAAAAAATTCACAAAATAGGGAAGATCTCATTGAAAATATGTTTATCTAGAAGGGGGTGTGGATGAAGTTTATCTAATATATATCATAGACAAATTAGTAAAATTATATTTTAGTTAACGTCATTAATCTAACGGGAGAGAGTGATAGTGATATTTCAAATAATAAAGAGGGTCTCATATCATTGAAGATATGCTTATTTCGAAGAGATATCAATAATAATTATACTTTATAAAATGAGAAAAAAATTGATTTGACATGATTGTCAGCTGAGAATTCGAATTATTCAATGATTAAACAGTGAGCACAAATAAAAATATGTATTTAGACTAGGTGTGACAATTTTAGACACGACTTGTGAAATCGACTCGAATCCGATACGAATTTAGCAGGTTTAGGTGTAGTTTTAACAGATTCGAGTAGTTAACGGGTTAACTCGGCATACCTGTAAAATAAATGAATCAGTTTCGTGTTTAACTTATAAACTCGTTTAACCCGTTAATAGTAGTATTATATATATATATATATATATATATATATCTGTCTCTTATATACATATAGAGGTGTATAAG
>CAUOFW020005724.1:1202183-1232049 GCA_963454935.2 Ilex paraguariensis
AAAAAAAAAAATATATATATATATATATATATATATATTTTTTTTTTTTTTTTTAAATTATGTCTCTCAGCCCTTGCATCATCTCACACCTTCCATTTCTCAGACTCATTCAAATTTAATGTTTATTTTTTGCCTTTATTTTTTTGTTCAACCATGATTTATTGTTATAATAAACATTTCAAACATGTATAATATATGACAAGTTGATGATTTTTTGTGTAGACTCGAAATATTCTAATATATTCCGTTATTTAGCGGATGACACACGAGTTATATCGGGTAACTCATATAATAAGCGATTCGTGTATAGATATGATAGTTGAACTCATTTACATAAACGAATGGGGTATGAATAAAGAGTTTTTTGACATAAATTCGTTCCATCCGATGCAAAACTGTTCCACTCAACACGATTGTCAGGTCTAATCCGGGCAATGTTAATTTCAAAATCTAAGAGGAGATTGAATTATTCAACGAGAGTGTCTTATCAAATCAAAACAAAGGAACACACAAACAAGAATAAAAAATCCTTTTTCAATTGAGAGATCATATTCAAGAATTTTTTGGTGCCTATAACGATATTATATTAAAAAAACAAAGATATTATGAAAAAGCCGTAATGAACAGTAGTATACTCTGCACATAAACTAATGAATCACAAACCAAATCATATGAGAACAAATACGAATTCAAAAATTCTTCAATTCGGATTTTATAAAAAAAAGAAATTCTTCAACATTCAACAACAAAATAAATAAGAAAAGTATTACAATCTTGGGTCGGAAATTGAGGACGAAGTGATTCGAAGACGAATGAATTCAACGAATCTTCAATGGCTGAATTGAGTCGATAACATTCGGTTGCTATAGGCATAAGGTTTATCACTCTCTTTTCAAATTTCAAATGGTTTTTAAATCATCAAATTTGAAATTTATCTATCTCAATAAAACAGATTCTATAAAAGAGAAAAACACAATATGTTAGTAAAGGCAAGTAGGTAATAAGAAAATATTTAAAACTGCAATTTGTACTGAGTAACCGAAATTTTAGGCACTAATGGACTTAATAGCTGTAAATTTAAGTCAAATAAGTTCTTCAAAGTGTACTCACAGGCAATTTTTCATTAAATTTGAATAAATTGTATTAAAGACTTACAAAATTGAGACCTCTTTTTTATAGGAAAATTGGAAGGGGTACATCAAATTAGACTTAATTATAAAAAAATACACAGAAAAAAATATTGTGTAATTAAGTCTTTAATTTTGATACTTATTTGTATCTAAATACATTATTTGAATTCTACTGATTTTTTTGTGACATTTTTGACTTCCATTGATCCATGTGTATTTTTTTTTGAAAAGTGATACATTAAATATCTCATAGTTTTATGGGAGAACTTTAATATTCCATAGTTGTATGTCCTCTATTGATTCATGTGTATTTTTTTTGAAAAGTAGTTTTGTTTTCAAATTATATTAATAATCGAATTTTATAACAATAACAGTGTAACAAGTCATTTACACAAAATATTGTATTATTACATTTCCTCAAACATATGTTTTTATATAATTTCATTTAAAATAGTTTATCCTCATTTTGAATTTGTTACCTCATGCACAAAACTACTAAGCATTATTTTTGTTACAGTGTATTGTTACACTGTCTTTGTTACAGTGTATTTGTTGCACTGTTTTTATTACACTAATATGGAGTTCGAATATTAAAAAATTTTGAAATTCATACAAGTGATATATTTTAAAATAAACAGAATATTAAAATCCTCCTATAAAACTAGTAATAGTAGTAAATATTTAATGCATAAATATAATTTGAAAATAAAATCACTTTCTAAAAAAAAAAAATACGCATGAATCAAGGTATATTAAAAATAAGAGATTTTGAATTAAATAACCTTAAATTTCAGCGCTTAATAAATGCTTTATTAAAATTTTTAGGAAATTTTATTTTACAAAATGAGCATTTACGTTTTTGTATCTCAACTGTGTACTTTTTTTAAAAATATTTTATTCTACGTATTTTTTTACAATTATCTCTAATTTGATATCCTGGCTTCTAAAAGACTCTTTTTTTATTTGGAACCTAAAACCCATACTTTAGTGGCCTTATGTTTGGGCCTAGGGGTGTCAAACGAGTCAAGTTGGGTCATTTTGTGTTAGGTTTGTTTCGAATTTGTGTTGAAAATGTTCAAACACGAATTTGATCTGTTTAATAATCATGTCGAGATGTGTAAATATTAACCTACCCAAACTATTAAATGCAACCTATTTAATATGTTTAATAAATAGGTTGTTTCGGATTAACACACATAACACAACCTATTTTACCTGTTTAACACACATAACCTGTTTCACACTTGTTCATTACCATTAAATACACCATTCAATCCTTTATCTAAGTTCTAAATAATCATTTCACCAATAACAAATTATATTTCATCAATGAAATTAATTAAAATGCATTCAAGATTCAACCCAAAAATTAATGCAAAAACTATACTAGTATATTGTCATAATAATGTTAAGAACTATACTATCAATTGTCATAATAATGTTATATATACTTGGATAAACGTGTTAAACAGGTCTATGATGGGTTAGGTCGGATTCGTGCCTAAATCATTTCAATCCATTTAAAATATAAGGGTTAATTGGGTTAAAACTGGGTTGATATGATTTTGACATGAATCTAACATTTTTTTTTCATGTTTAAGCATGTTGAATATTTTTTATCTACTGACCCATTTAAATTCGTGTCCAACCTATTAATTTTGTGTTCAATTCGTATCGTGTTAATGTGTCAGGTCAAAAATTTACACCCCCTATTTGGGCTGACCTTGCTCCTTGCAAGAAGTAAAGTTGATTTCATAGCATGATCACAAAGTTATAAGCAGGGTGGAAAGGGGTTAATAAGTGCTTGTGTAGTATTTGAATTATTTTTGAAGAATTGTTGGTACATGATGCTATGTGAATAGATAACCACATGGCGACTTAGGATTACAAAAACCAAAAGTGAAGCTAATTATTTGAAGGATTTACATCACTTTTAGTTATTAAAGAATGTATTTTTTGTCAATTTGATCCTCAATGTTCTTATTTTATCAATTTGGTCTTTAAAATATATAATTTATGTTTAAATAGTCCTTCACCCAATGGACTGTTAACTTCTTTGACGAAAATTGTCACTGACACTTCACATGATGCTATCTGAAGGGTATTTGGTGGAAACAAAAAAGTAAGGAGATTTTAGTTGAAGGGTCAAAGCCATTGTATTTGCTTTCCCAAGTTGAAGGGTTTCAGTTGTTTGAGATTGCTCTCCCAGATAAAGTAGAATGAATTAGACATTCTCTACTGATTCCTCTCGCAAAGATCGTTGTTTATCACTGTTGGACCAAAATAGGTTTTTTAATTGTAAAAATTGAATTTTTTGATCGACTTTGAGTCTAAATTGAAGTGGAACCTGTTCGGTATTTCAAGTAAACTTTCGTGGGTTCATATTTTACTATGTGAGGAGAATAATTTAGTATATTCACTTGTCAATCGAGTAAAAAATGAATGAGAAAATAGGTTCTAAAGTGACCCTCTTGAAATGTGAAAATAAAGGTTGTGCAATGTGGAATTTGACACAAATTTCACATTTGTTGAGGAAGAAATTCTACATGGGTATATAGGCCAAGTTTACTCTATGAAATTGGGCTCCAAGGGGTATTACAGTTTTATGAGCGGAGTGAGTATCTATATGCCTTCAGTTCTACCACACACGTGCGCGTGCCGCTTGACCGACCCGACCCGATCGGGCACGGGCATGGGTGTGGGTGTGGGTGTAGGTGTGGTTTAGATTAAGCCTTAGTTTTCAGGCTATAAATAACTCAGTCACATAATCATTTTGCATCTAATACATTCATAGTCATTTAAGGTAGTTTCATACATCATTAAGACAGTCTACATTTGGAGAGTACACAACACAATTTTTGTTTGCTAGACGGGTAGATTGGAGTGCTACTTAGGCAATACAATTTCAATAATAGTTTATGTTCTGCAACTGGGTCAGTATTTATGTTGAAGATGAAGATGACTTCCAGAAAAGAACTTACTCTCAATGATATATTACATGTTCCAGAAATTTAAAAAAATATTGTGTCTGGATTGTTGTTGAGTAAGAAGAGTTTTAGGTTGGTTTTTAAGTCTAACAAATTTGTACTCACCAATAGTGGGATTTTTGTAGGTAACATATATATAAGCGATGAACTCTTTAAGATCAATGTAATGATAATTGTATCTAATTTTAATAATAATAACACATTTTCTGCTTATATGATTGAGTTTTCCAATGTACAACATGGTAGATTGAGACATGTTAATTTTGATACTTTGCAAAAATTAATGAATTTAGAATTGTTGTTTAAATTCAACATTGATGCAAATCATAAATGTGAGGCATGTGTTGAATCAAAATTAACTAGAATATTATTTCATAATATTGAAAGAAGTACTGAACCTCTAGAGTTAATTTATAGTGATAAGTGATTTGAAATATGTTCAAACTAGAGGTGAAAAGAAGTACTTTGTTATGTTTATTGATGATTGCACAATATATTGCTATGAATATTTTTTAAGAAGTAAAGATAAAGCATTGAAAAAATTTATGCATTATAAGAATGAGGTTGAAAATCAACTTGACAAAAAGATTAAGGCAATAAGAAGTGATCGAGTTGGTGAATACGACGCACCTTTCGATAGGTTCTGTTAAGAACATGGTATTTTTCACCAAACTTCTACGTCTTATGCACTTTAGCAAAATAAGATTGTTGAACGTAAAAAAAGAACATTGAAAGAGATGATTAATACCATGTTGATTAGTTCGGGATTATCTCAGGACTTGTGGGAGAAATGTTTACTTTCAGCAAACTATATTTTAAATAAATTACCCCATAAGAAGTTAAACAAAATTCTTTATGAATTATGAAAAGGTCGGAGTCATTCTTACAAATATTTAAAAGTGTAGGGATGTTTGGCTAAGGTGATGGTTCCTATTCCTAAAAGGATTAAAATAGGACTTAAAACTATTGATTGTATATTTATTAGTTATGCAATAAATAAAAGTACATATCATTTTCTCGTGTATAAATATGATATTTCTCATATACATGTCAATACAATCATTGAATTAAGAAATGCATTATTCTTTGAAAATGTCTTTCCTAGTAAAAATGCATGTGATGAGAGTTCTCTTAAAAGAACTTATGATACTGCAACTAGTAATATAGACCATGAGTCTATAGATGAAAAAAGTAAAGAGACACTTAAATATAGTAAAAGGGCAAGGACTTACAAGTCTTATGGTCCAAATTTTCTAACATATTTGTTACAAAATGAGTCTCAAAGTTTCAATGAAGCAATGTAAGACCCCATACTAGAATTAAATAAAAATAAAATCATATTGATATTTGTCCTAGGATGAATAAAAATATTTTAGAAATCTTGAATCATAATTGAAAGATTGACTATAAAGTTTGAGTTTTGCATGTATTTACGTTGAGATAAATGAAGTTTTTGAGATGTTTGGATTGAAAAGTATGGCTAAGTAATTTTGTAAATATTTTTAGGTGAAAATAAGGTTTTCATTGAATCCGAAAGGTCGATGAACTTTAGAAGAGGTAATATGAGGTGAATTAAAATTTAGGAAGTATCTCGAAGTTAAAATGCATTTTTGAAAGAATTCAGGTAGGAATAAATGTGACATTACCCTAGTATTTTAGCCATAACTTTTTACGCCTAACTTTAATTAATTTGGTTTTTGGACAGTAGAAACTATACTTAAGGGAATACAAAAGTATATTTCACAAAAAATTTCTGAATCGATTTTTAAATAGATCAAAATCGATCTGCAAGTTAAGGGTATACTGTAACCCGTGTCCCGACAGGAATAGACATGCGTCCGGACGCATTTCATAGAAAGTTAGGCATAGAAACATGCATTTGGATGTACCAAACGGAGGGTTTCACGTCCTTGACCTTTTTTGGGTGTTCTATCCAAATTTCTACATTATAAATACCTAAGAACACCTCCCTTAGCTCCATTTAATCAATTCTAACCTTAAAGAGCCTTGGAGAGTAAGAAAGAATGAGAGAAACACAAGATTGAAGGGGATTTTCACATTGGATTGGATCAAAACATTTAATTTTTTACACAACACTAAGGAAATAAGGTAGGGGTTTCTTCCTAATCTTGTCCATTGAGGCTAGGGTTTATATATATGTATGTTTTGATTCTCAATCATAGATATTTGTTATGAAATCATTGTTTTTTGATGTTCTTGCAAATCATACCATGTTTTGAATGAAGTTAAGGTTTGATAGCCATAAATCCTTGTTTTTTTTATCTCAAAACCCTTGTTTTCAAGAAATAGAGATGTTTCCCTTTATATTCCATTGTTCTTGATTCAAAAATTCTAGTGCTTTATTTGGAACAATAAAATTATATCTTTTGATGATCTCTTGTTTATTTTCTTGAATTGTTATATTGGAATAACACGTGGAATTTGGGGTTCTTACTTTACTTGTGATTTAAGAAATTGGTGGAGTATTTTATCTCATGTGTGAATGTTTGGATGAACATGGGTGACCGTTGACCAGGTATTATAGAGTGGGTAGATGCGTTTTTTACTCTGAGTGGTTTGAAGATTCCCTATCACTCATAGTAGGGTTGGTGTCTTACAAGGACCAAACCACTATTCTTTCACGTGGTATCGAGACTGGGGGTTAGTATTCTATTCCTGGGTTGGATCGTCACTGTCAATGTGTCGGTATACACCTTTCCTAAAGTTTGTCATCCTTACAAGGATTGTGTGTGTATGTGTGGGCCAAAATATTCTCAATGTGTGTATTCATGCGAAGTCTTACTTCCTACTTGAGATACAATTGGGCATAATGATACAAAATTATTAAGAATGATATAAAATGCTAGAAATTGTTCATTGTTGAAAGTTAGTTTTACTTCTTCATTTAATTTATTGATACTGCGTGAACTTGAGATCTGATGAACTGTCACTGTTTTTTTTCAAAAGTTATATATGATATTTGTGAAATGAGACCGATTTATTTTATATGTTTTTAAAACCTTGTTCGATCTTGGAATGATTTTCCTACAAAGCTTAATGTTCATCCCCTCTTTTTCAGATTATGGTTTAGAGGAAGAGCTCGGAGTTGATGAGCAAGTGGATTGGAAAACCCAGATTGATGGAAACAGGGATCCCGAGGTAGACATTTAGAGCTATTTCCCTTATGTTCTAGATTGGGGGGGGCACATTTTGAGATAATGTTAAGGTTAATATTTTCTTTATTCCGCTACAAGATAATAGTTAATTTTTGAGATGTAATCGTCACAGTGTGACATAATTATTTTGGATGATGTTTTAATTATTATGGATGACGAAAGAAAATTCGTTTATTTATGAATTTTGTTAGTTGCTCTCATTATACGAATGGTTATAGATAATAATGCCTCCCAGGGTGGATTTTGGGGTATTACAAACAATGTTCACTCCTGAAGCATCTATGTAGAAAGAAACTGTAAACAGTGAAATTGAATCCATCATGTAAAATCACACTTGAGAGTTGGTAGATCTTACTCTAGGGAGTATACCATTGGAGTGTAAATGAATTTTAAAGAGGAAAATAAAAATTGATAGATCAATTGATAAGTACAATTGTAGTTAAAGGTTACAAACAAAAGGAAGATTTTGATTACTTTGATGCGTATTCTCCTGTCACGAGAATAATATCTACTCGTATGCTCATAGCTATTGTAGCATTGCATAATCTTGAGATACACCAAATGAATGTGAAAATAACTTTCTTAAATGGTGATTTAAAAGAGAAAATTTATACGAACCAACCCGAAGGATTCGTTTCTCTGGGACAAGAGAAGAATATATATAGACTTGTTAAATCACTTTATGGTTTAAAGCCAACACCAAAATAATGACATGAGAAATTTGACAAGGTAATGATGTCAAATGGTTTGACAATTAATGAATGTGATAAATGTGTCTATGTCAAAGACACAAATAATGGATATGTCATTGTTTGCCTATATATGGATGATATGTTTATTTTAGGTAGTAATAATAATATTATTACAACTACTAAGAAAATGTTGTCCAGTAAGTTTGACATGAAGGATTTGAGTGTTGCAGATGTTATACTAGGAATTAAAATTTCTAGAACATTTGGTGGACTTATATTATCACAATCACATTATATTGAGAAAATATTTGAGAAGTTCGACAAAGATGAAAACAGTATTGCTAGAACACTAGTTGATATAAATTTTCATTTGTCTAAAAATACTGGTCAAAGCATATCACAATTGAAATATTATCATATTATTGACAGTCTAATGTATATCATGAACTGCACTAGGCCGGATATAATATACTCAGTTAGTAAATTGAGTAGATATACGAGTAATCCGGGATTAGACTATTGAAAGACAATTATCAGAGTTCTTAAATACTTAAGATATACCCTAAATTATGGATTGCACTATATAAGATATCCAGCTATAGTTGAAGGGTATAGTGATGCAAACTAGATATCTGATATGAAGGATACAAAATTCACAAGTGGTTATATTTTTACACTTGGTGGTGCAGCTGTATTTTGAAAATCCTCTAAGCAAACGTGTATTGCCAGATTCACAATGAAATCTAAATTTATTGCTTTAGATGACCTAAACCTGTGCCAATAATTTGTATACATTGTGATAGTTAATCTATAATTGGTAAGGCACAAAGTAACATGTACAATGGTAAGTCTAGATATATACGTTGTAAACATAATATCGTTAGGCAATTATTCTCAAATGAGATTATTTTTATTGATTATATAAAATTAAAGGATAATCTAGCGAATCTGCTTACTAAAGGTTTGACGAGAGAGCAAATAAATTGCACATAGAAGAGAATGGGGTTAAAGCCTATGACTTAAGATTCACCTAACCTAGTTGACAGAAGATCCTAAGATCTAGGTTCAAAGGGACAACCGAATTATACGTCATTCAAAAGAAGTACTAAGGAGATGATCTCTCCTACCTATTCTTATGATAAACTAGTGTTGCTTCTAGAGTTTATTAGGATAGGTTATGCTTTTAATGACTTTTATATTTGAAAAAAATTCAAGTGAGATATTACAAGATATTCCTAATAGGGGTCACCTATATGGGTATGAAGGGGTCGTTTCTGTGAAAATTTATAAAGGCTGAATTCTCTAAAACGCTCATAAAAATCAAGAGGTGTTTAGGGCCAAAATGAACACAATCATTCAAACCAATTGTGTTAGAAAAGAAACTGTGTGAAGTCTATTCAATTTGATCTATCAAACAATCGAATAGTTCAAGACACGTTCACTATTTAGCCAATAAATCTGATGGGCTTTCACTAGAGAAAGTTCAAGGCCAAATACTACATATCTTGATGCACGATCTTTCCAAAGATATACTGTTTATAGTGTGTCAGTGTTATCATTTGCATACCAACAACCAATTTTTCATTCATGTGGGGGATTGATAGACCAAAACAGTTTTTGAAGTGCAAAAACTAAATTTTTTGATCGACTTTGAGTCTAAATTGAAGTAAAATTTGACACTAATTTCACATTAGTTGAGGAAGAAATTCTATAAGGGCATATATAGGTCAAATTTGTTCTATGAGATTGGGCTCCAAGGGGTACCACAGTTTTATGAGCGGAGCGAGCGCCTACATACCTTCGATTCTACCATACATGTGCGTACCCGTACAGCCCGCTTGCCTCGCCACGCCACGACCCACCCCTGTAGGGCACGCGCACGGGTGTGGGTGTGGTTTAGACCAATCCCTATCTTTTTAGAGAAAATTCGTTTAATTAATGTGGTGTGAATTTCTTAATCCAAAATTTAATTTTCGGTTGCTTCCCTCAAGTCCAAAATCTGAGTTGTCTCTGTTCATAGAGAATAGTTACACAAGTTGTGTCTTCCGCCTGCATGTGTCTATTGGGTTACATTCGTTCATATGGTGACTATCCAGATCAATCACCATTCTCTTTATAAATAACTTAGTCACATAATCATTTTGTATCCAATACATTCATAGTCATTTAAGGTAGTCCATACATCATCAAGGTAGTCTGCATTTTGGAGAGTACACAACACAATTTCTGATTCGCTGGACGGGTAAATACAAGTGCTACTTCTACTTGTGTGAATATCATTGTACCTTAGGAGGCAGATGCTTTATATTCCATATGTGCCGTGTGTGGGGCGAAATCTATCTTAAAAATATATTGTCAAACACTAGCATTGATTTACATAAAGTTCAATAACAGTTTCTATTCTGCAACTAGGTCGGTATTTATATTAGTTTGACAAATAGTTACATGTAACTGTTTCTTTAAGACTATTGTAAATGTTTCATTAATTCTTCTGTAACTATTTCACATTTGACTGTTACTGTTTTATTCTATTACAGTTTTATTCTAAGTTACAAAATATCATAAATTTCAATAAGTGATTTTACTGTATTTAGAATACCACAAACGACAATCACATCAAAAATTGGGTTTAGATTTGTGTTATTACAAGGATGGATGGTAGGTGATTTAAGTGTTTTTGATTTGAATCTATTATTTACAGTTTTTTAATGCATCTGAAAGCAATTTTTTTTAAGTGAATGCTTTGTTGGTTGCCATTTTATAATAAATAGTTGGGGATCCATATGTATTCCGTGTTCCCTTATCTGAGACAAATGTCTCTTTGTTTAATAGCATTAGTTTAGATTTTAGATTTTATAATTATGTGGTCCAACACATGATATTGTTGTTTATTTTATGACGGATTATGATGCTTTCACAATAAAGATCCATTATGGTAGTGAATTTAAGGAAACACTAGTTAAGGTATATGAAGGTGGTAAGGTTGATATAGTTGGTGGACTTGATCTAGAAAATTTATATCTGCTAGATTTGGATGATATCGTTGAAAATTTAGGTTACCCATTGTATGTGGTTTTTTTATTATAAAGTCTCTGAGAAAGTATGGAATTAGAGTTGGTACACATAAAGTCTGATAAGAAGTTTGGAAATGATTGAATGTGTACCAACAAATAGGGTTGTTGTGATGTATCTAGTCCACCCAGGTGGCTTACCACATAGAAGTCAGGTTGTTGATGATAACTCACACGAAGGGAAGACAGTCTCAAATTCACAGTCAGGTTCTGAATATGTGTTTGAACTCGAGTTAGCATTAGATTCAAGTGATTATGAAGATTTAATGGATGAGTATGGTATGTGTAATGACGATGATGAATTATATGACAATAACATAGATGTAGANCTATCTTAAAAATATATTGTCAAACACTAGCATTGATTTACATAAAGTTCAATAACAGTTTCTATTCTGCAACTAGGTCGGTATTTATATTAGTTTGACAAATAGTTACATGTAACTGTTTCTTTAAGACTATTGTAAATGTTTCATTAATTCTTCTGTAACTATTTCACATTTGACTGTTACTGTTTTATTCTATTACAGTTTTATTCTAAGTTACAAAATATCATAAATTTCAATAAGTGATTTTACTGTATTTAGAATACCACAAACGACAATCACATCAAAAATTGGGTTTAGATTTGTGTTATTACAAGGATGGATGGTAGGTGATTTAAGTGTTTTTGATTTGAATCTATTATTTACAGTTTTTTAATGCATCTGAAAGCAATTTTTTTTAAGTGAATGCTTTGTTGGTTGCCATTTTATAATAAATAGTTGGGGATCCATATGTATTCCGTGTTCCCTTATCTGAGACAAATGTCTCTTTGTTTAATAGCATTAGTTTAGATTTTAGATTTTATAATTATGTGGTCCAACACATGATATTGTTGTTTATTTTATGACGGATTATGATGCTTTCACAATAAAGATCCATTATGGTAGTGAATTTAAGGAAACACTAGTTAAGGTATATGAAGGTGGTAAGGTTGATATAGTTGGTGGACTTGATCTAGAAAATTTATATCTGCTAGATTTGGATGATATCGTTGAAAATTTAGGTTACCCATTGTATGTGGTTTTTTTATTATAAAGTCTCTGAGAAAGTATGGAATTAGAGTTGGTACACATAAAGTCTGATAAGAAGTTTGGAAATGATTGAATGTGTACCAACAAATAGGGTTGTTGTGATGTATCTAGTCCACCCAGGTGGCTTACCACATAGAAGTCAGGTTGTTGATGATAACTCACACGAAGGGAAGACAGTCTCAAATTCACAGTCAGGTTCTGAATATGTGTTTGAACTCGAGTTAGCATTAGATTCAAGTGATTATGAAGATTTAATGGATGAGTATGGTATGTGTAATGACGATGATGAATTATATGACAATAACATAGATGTAGATGCAGAATAGGGTGGGGTGGGGTGGGGTGGGTTTATAAACAATGTAGAAGGTCAGATAAGGGTTGAGGTTAGAAACAATACACACGGTCAAGAAAGGGTTGAAGGGACTTTTAATATGGATGATGAAGAGCATGATGAGGATATTAACTTAGAGCCTAGATCCTTAGTTGATTTGGAAAGTTTGGATGGTTCAATCTGAAGATGATATTGAGAAACCAAAAAAGCAAAAGTTCAAGCATTTTAGGCCTGAAACTGACATGAGGAATCTTGAGTTCAGTTTGGATATGTGTTTTAATTCATCAATTGAGTTGAAGGTTGGAATTAGAAAACATGTAGTTAAAATTCAAAGGAATGTTAAGTTGGTTAAGAATGACAGAAAAAGGGTTAAAGTCACTTGTAAGTAAGATTGTAAGTGGTTGTTATATGCTTCAGAAATACGCGGTAAGGTGGGATTACAAGTGAAGGCTTTTGTCAACAAACATACATGTGGTAAGACACATAACAATATGAACATTAGCTCTCGGATGATAGCTGGAAAGTACATGGAAGAATTCAGAATTAATCCAACCTGGCCCTTGGCTACAATGGGGGATAGGATCAGTAAAAGAATTGAAGTTAGGTGTGTCAACTAGTTTACTTTACAGAGATAAAAAGGAAGGCAATGTATATGATTCATAGGAGTGATGTTGAGAAATATGCCAAGTTGTGGGATTAGTGCGAAGAAGTTAAGAGCACTAACCCTAGATCAACTATGGTCATCATGGCACAACATTATGAAGATGTAGGAAAACAAAGATTTCAGAGAATTTATGTGTGTTTGGAGGTATGCAAGAGTGGGTTACTGGAAGGGTGCAGGCCTTTAATTGGGGGATGTTCTATTAAGGGTCAGAATGTCAATTGTTAGTTAAAGTGGGTATTGATCCCAACAACTGTATCTTTCAAGTAGCTTATGCAGTAGTTGAGATCGAAAACAAAGATTCATGGGCTTGGTTCATTTGATGCATTATTTGTGGATAACACAACCACAACAATTGAATTTCTTAATAGATAGACAAAAGGTAAGTGCTACAAGTTTAAAAGTCAATTTTGTTACTTCTCATGCTTGACATGTTAAAAAATAACATTTTTTGGTCTCATTTTGTAGGGCTTACTTCATGCAATGCATGAATTAGTGCCAGAAGCAAAACATAGGCACTATGTGAAGTACTTTAAGATGAATTTTAAAAAACAATTCAAGGGGTTAGCATTAGTTGCTAGACTTTGGAAATGTGCACATGCAATTACTTTTCAGAAGTTTAGTGTAGAGATGGAATTACTTGAAGAGGAGAATAAGGAATCATTCAAGTGGTTGGCTAATGTACCACCTAGGGTTTGAAGTAGGTCACACTTTAGGACAAGGACTTTGTGTGATCTATTGGTAACAATGTGTGAAAGCTTCAACGCAACTATCATACCTGAAAGAGATATGCCCATTTTGGAGTTACTTGAGAGGGTGAAAGCATACATTATGAATAAAATATTACTTAGAAGGGAATTCAAGAGAAAATACCAAGTTGTAGATTAGTTGTTGAGAAAAAAATATCAGGTTAGGTCCCCTTATGGAGACCAATGTACTATACACTTGAGTGATAGTGCATGTTTATGTAGGAAATGAGATTTGATAGGAACCCTACTCTCATGCAATTGCTTGCATTTATGATAAAATGTCTAGAACCAGAATTCTTCATTTGTGAAGGCTACAATAGAGAGGCTTACTTAAGGGTTTATAAGCCAATGATCCAACCTATGAATGGGTACAATCTATACTACACGACATGATTACCCCCAATCACTCCTCCAGTACAAAGTAAGCAACTTGGTAGGCCTAAGAAACCTAGGTGAAGGGGTCTACATGAGACTACTACAAAGAGAAGTACAAGACACAATTTGAGAAAAACTGGACAGGATTTAGTTTTATGTCGACGATGTGGGAAGAGTGGGCATAATAAGAGAACATGTACAATTATGTTTCTTGAAGTTTCTAATGCTTCAACTCAAGAGGGTAATTCTAACGAGCAAGCGTCACATGTTGCTCAGGGAAGAGGAAGAGGGCAAGCAATTGTTGGTGAGGGAATTGCTGGTGTTAAGGGTAAGGGAAGACAACATGGCACTGTTGGTGAGGGAAAGGGAAACAAAGGAGGGAGGGGAGGAAAACAACCTGCTAGTGAGAGAACATGACAACAACCTACTAGTGAGAGAACATAAACTTCAACAGGCATGAAATCCTTCATATGGAGAAGGCAAAATGCGTGTCACCCTTTCAGCACTTCAAGCTTCAGCAAGAAAATGAAATTCAAACGAATGATGGATGTTTTATTTTGTTCATAGCATTGTGTGAAGTTTTCTAGTATTTTGTAATATTTGGTGCTTAAGAGACTAAATGTGATCTTTTGTAAAGATCTTTTTGTCAAGTCTCATAGCTTTTGTTAATATCCTTTTGTCAAGTGCCATTTTTGTAATGACAATAGTAATGAAACAATTACTTTTGGTATAGAGCTAAAAACTTCTCATACATTACATAACTTGCTTTTGGTACATAGTTAATAGTTCGTCACACAAAGCCACAAAGATTACATAGCCAAAAAAATAGTTGCTTTGTCACCCATTACACAACCACATACATCATGATCACCCCACTAATCGCCAAAATGGCCCAAAGACACCTCTCTTTAGCTTTAGCTTTTTCTAGTTGATTTTCCTTCTGCCAAATTGACCTTAATAACCCAAAGATAATAGACTTCGATCTTTCACATATTGGGGGATCATATCACAGAAAAACGCCAAAACCACCAGCATCCTATACAAACAAAATTAAACAGGCTTGAAAATTAGGGAGAATTCTAACACACAAAAACCAAGAAGTACCTCATATGTGTGACCAAACTAGCTTGACCCCATATGCTTGACAACCAATAAATCTTCTTCCATGGTTCGAATCAGTCCATGAAGTTCTCAGTTGAGTTGGTCGACCACAGTAGCACACAACAATCGTTTTTTCTTCTGCGGGTGTTTTTTCACTTTGTTTTTGTTATGTACCTATTTTCCATATATTTATTTTATGAAATATTAGAGGTAGTTAGTAGTTAATTGGAGGATATGTAATAGTGGGTTAGTGATAGAGTATTTTGTGGGTAGTTTTCTAGGTGGTTAATAAGATAGTGAAGTCATGAGTTATGTTAGTTATTAAGGTAGTTTTTATCAACTTGTATTTAAAGGTTTTTCTATCAATGGAAATGATATATTGAATATTGTATTAAACTTTCTTGTGGTAGTTTTGGCTATAGTTTTTTCTCGAATTGAGTCATTAGAGATTTCCACCCCCTTGAAGCAGGTTTTCTTCCTCGATTCTATTTTTAATTTATTTTCTAACTTCCTAAAAGTGTGCATGTAATAATTGGTATCAGAACCAAGCACAGAGGACCGAGTTGATCGACTTGAAGCGAAAGTTCACTCATTAATTACCGAGCAAGAGAGGATGATGAAAAAGATCCTCGAAGTATTTCTCCCTATGAATGCTCGCTTTGATTAGTTAGAGGCTGCCAAATTTAATAATCATGAGCAAGGCGATGGCTCAGCCCATCACAATTATCGAGATAGAAAAAAGACCACTCAGATTCTGCTTCAATTGGATCAGCTCGTACCAACTCCATAACCCCCAAAATTCTAAAGTTGGATTTTCCACCGTACAATGGTAAAGAAAGTCCCACCACCTTGATTTGTCAAGCTAAAAATTTCTCTAAGGTCAAACAAATCACCATTGATTGTATGAATCCATTAGCAACACATAATCAAGAAGGAAACTCGTTGTTATGGTACCAACAATTCAAGGAAGACAATCAGGTGCTCATATAGGATCTGATTATGGAGGGGCTGCATCAATTGAGTCAAAATCAATACAAAGATTTCTGTGAGAATCATATTAAATGGAAACAGGTGGGCATGGTTCATGACAATTGTATATTCTTGGCAAGCCATCTTGCTCCATGCTTCAAGGTGCCTAGCTAGCAATTATTTGGTACCATGGGTCCTCTCAGACTCTATGAACACCAAATATAACTGCATACATTATTACGAAGACAAAGAAGTGGATGGCCGTCTCCTTCTTTACCTGAGAAGTTAAAACTTTGGGGACAAAGTTTTTTAAAAGGAGAATGGAATGTTATGTACCTATGTTCTATATATTTATTTTATGCAATATTATATGTAGTTAACTAGTTAATTGAAGGATATGTAGTAGTGAGTTAGTGATAGAGAATTTTGTGGGTAATTTTCTTGTTGGTTACTAAGATAGTAAAGACTTTTCTATCAATAGAAATGACATGTTGAATATTGTATTAAATTTTCTTACCAAAATTTTGGAGATAGGTTCTTCTCGAATTGAGTCATTGGAAGTTTCCACCCCCTTGAAGTGGTTTTCTTTCCCGATTCTGTTTTTCATTTATTTTCTAACTTCCTAAAAGTGTGCACATAACAATGTTTGTACCACTTCTAAGTGTTGAAGGAAGAGGGTTGTTTTATATAGTTAACAAGAGAAAATTAGCAAGAGGGTTTCCCTCTAAAACCCCTCACTTTTTTATTTCCACCAAATACCCTTCAGGCAACATCACGTGAAGGATAGGTAACAATTTCCGTCAAGGAAGTCAACGATCCGTCAGGTGAAGGACCATTTAAATACAAATTATATATTTTAAGGATCAAATTGATAAAATTAGAACATTGGTGATCAAATTGACAAAAAATACATACTTCGCGAACTAAAAGTGCTATAAACCCTTATTTCTTAGTTGTTTTGACACTAACTACATGTATTTATTTGTGAATATTGGGTCTGAGTCCTCTTTAAGGGACTTATAATGAGTTTGGTTCGTCAAAAAAATTTATTTGGAAATAAGTTCGTTTTAATCTTACTAATAAGTAATTAAAACCACTACCTTTTTAAAACTTCAAAATACCCTTCTTTGAAATCAATTTTAAATTAGTTTCCTAATTTAGGAATTGTTATCTGTTAATTCACTATCAATGAAGATATGACAATAAATTTTTTATATAAATTTGAAATTCAAATTCAAAGAATAACTGATACTCTCTCTCTCTATATATATGTGTGTGTGTGTGTGTGTTATTTTTATTTTTTGATTTTGAATGTAACTAATTTTTTATTTTTGAATGCTTCATGTTACTTTTCTTTTTACCATGTTATTATTCATATTATTGTTTTTGTTAGGTATGTTACTATTTTTATTGAATATGTTACTACTGTTATTTTCTCAAATATTAATACTCAATGTTATTTTTTTTTTATTTTTGAATATTACTATTTTTTGTGTTTAAATGTTACTATTTTTTTTTGTTTAAATGATACTACTTTTTGTGTTTGAATGTTACTATGTATAAATATACATATATATGAGAGAGACAAATAGTAATATTTTATATATGGATATAGATAAATATGAGAGACAGAGAGAATTTTAATATTAATCAAACTCCTAAAATTTAGAAGTTGTTAGTTTTCAAATTTGTTTTAATTAAACATAACTACTGGGGGGGGGGGAGTTTTTGGATAATGGAGATCAAAATAGACTTAATATTAAACAAGTTTCCTTGATGAACTTATCATCAAATAAGTCCACAAAGAGGGAACGACTGCCAAATTTTCCTATTTATTAATTGTGTGTGTGCGCTGGTCGTTGCGCATAGCCTATAAACTAGAGGTTTAGCTCAAAGAATCTCTTATTTAGCAACTATACCCACCACTTATACGTCAACATAGTCTAAAATTTTGGTTGATCAATATATTAACAAAATCGGGTAAATAAACACTCTAATTTCATGAGGATTCATATAATGCCTCATTAAAAAACAAGACAAAATTAGATATTTTATTTTTTACATTTAGCATAAGAAGGTATTTGTTTGATTGCATCCAACAAGGGTATATTAATTTTGGCTTGCTAGAAAATCTCTAAAATATCATTGTTTAAATTTGGCTTAGATGGGGCGAGTAATCTTCGAGGAAAGAGAGCAAAAATCAAATATCTCAAGGGCTTTATAGAATCAAGCTAGTCAAGTTTATCACCCTTATCCGTATGTTTTGAAAATTCTTCAGACTTTTGGGCCTTTGTTGGAATTATTTTATCAATTACCTTTCCACTGCGGAGTGTAGTAATAGACTTGACCTGCGCATGTGAAGTCTCAGATGAAGTAGCCTCATCCACATTAAACTGACATTGTGGATTTAACTTTGGATGTGTCAAAAACTTACATTTTCCTTATGGCACGGGGTAGTGGTTATCTTTGTGAGGGTGCTTCTAATGACATTAAGAGTTTGAGTTGTTTGATTATTAAATGTGGTCTGACTTTGCACGGATTGTTGCAATGAAAACACAACATCGTCAAGTTCCTCTTTGGAGGTGGAGTGTAAGAAACAAAATTAGATGGATGTTAAGGAGGTGGTTGCAGTGCAATATTGACATTCTTCCAACTAAAATTGAGATAATTTTTTCATCACGTATTGTAAGTATTTGAATAGGGATTATCATAAGGCTTACCAAAATTATTCATAGCATTTGCTTGGTCATTTAAAACTTTTTTAAATGCAGGAATAGTGTGACACTTCTTTGTAGGGTGACCTAAGACCTCAAAAAAAATACAAACCTCCTCTTGAGGAACAACCTATACTTCATTAAACTTTCTAAATTTCATGGCCTTGACTTTTCTAATAATGTAACAATTCTAGCACCTAGCTTATCCTTCTCTCTCAACTTATATCTACTAACAACAGATGAAGCACCATGAGTTTTATTTCTAGAAGAAGTTTCAGGGGATAAAGTATCCCAAGATTGTGCACTTTCAGCCAGATTATCAAAATAATCAAATGCTTCATCAGGTTCTTTAGTTATAAACTCACCATTATACATTATTTCAACAAATTGACGCATCGGGGTAATAAACTTTCGTATAAAAAAAACTTATGATGTGCTCAGTTTTCATAACCATGATGTGGATAAGATGTAAGTAGGTCTTTAAAACGATTCCCATTACTGATAAAAAGTCTCATTCTCTTTTTGTGAAAAATTCATAATTTGTTTTTTTAAAGAATTTATGTGGTGTATGGGGAAAAAAAATTTCAAAAATTCTTTTTGCATCTCCTGCCATGTGCCAATGGATCTAAATCTTAATGAATTTAACCAAGTCTTGACTTTTTTCTTCAATGAGTAAGAAAAAAGCTTCAACTTGACTATGCTTTTAGTCACAGTCTCATCGTAAAAGGTGACAAATACTTCCTTGAAGTCTCTTATATGTAGGTAATGATTTTTAGAGTTTAGGCCAAGAAATTTAGTGAGTAATGCTATCATCTCTGGTTTAAAAAGAAAATTTGTAGTTTGCAGGGAAAAAATGATGCATGATGGTGCAATTTGTTGTGTAGGTTTCAAATATTCGTGCAAAGTCCTACCCTGGTTAACATGCTCATTATTAACCTCATTCTCATCGTGATTACTCCTATCATCATCAACCATGGTTGTGTGTGTGAGAGAATGTACAAGACAATTAATAGAATAATTAAATAAATCCCTAAATAATAGTTTTAAATCCTCCTGATTCAATCGTCCACTTAGCGTCATGATGCCAAGAGCTCATAATAAAATCAATTAGAAGGGGTAGAAGTATAGAACAATAAATTAAATAACAAAAAAAAAAATATAATGAAGTTACTAGATCTTCGAAGAATCACAAATTAGGCAAACCTCATAGATATGGTGGCGTGCTCTTTCTCTTCTAACACATCCCCGACAATGGCGCCAAAACTTACTACAACTTTAAATATGTATCACACCCAAGTGTAAATTGTTGCAAAGAAATATAATATTCGGAAGTCCAAAGTCGAACCACAGGAAATTGCATATACTTGGAATGCAAAAAAAAAAAAAAATCTTTGAAAATTGATATAGAAAATTGTTTGTTCAAAAGAACATAAATTTTTTGGTTTAAAAAAATAGAAATTTGAAATATTAAAATATCAGGGTTACCCTTTTAATTCCACACATCGATTATTAATGATCCAGTTTTTGAACTTAATTGAGAATCAGCAGAAGAATGATCCCAATAAGAATATGCAGCGATAGTAATATGAACAACATTCGAAAGTATAAATGACAGTTTATCTGAATAAATCTAGGAATCTAAATGAAGATCACAAACATTCACCATGTCGAATGTAATTAGCCAATAATTAAACTAAAAATAACACAATATCCAAGACTAATTAGTGAGTTTGGTATTTCCGGAGGTAAAAAACACGCATCCGGAAGCGTGTCTATAATCAGCCCTAGCCTATTTTGAGTATTTTCTCCATTTTTTTGTCCTATAAATAACCTAGAGACGCATTTTAGGGTTCCTTTATCTAGTTTCAACCCCCCAATAAAGCCTAATAGTGATTGGAGGGAGAAAAATGGGTGACATCTTGGAAGATTAACAAGTAGGAATTACACAAAAATGTGTTAAGATCCACTATTTGCATATTAAGGTTGGGTTTCTTTCCTAAATCTATTCATGAGAATTTTGGTTATGTATATATACCTTTTTGCCAATCTTTAAACAAATTAATGGATTTAGCAGTGAAGGGGTTGACACTTATAAAATACACGGACCATTCACAAGGCATATCCCTGTAAATCGGATTGAGTGCTTGTCATTTGGGGGTGTGTATCATACAATTTTTCACACACACGTGTTCCTATGTGGCCAACTTAACTCAACATAAACCACCTTTATCTCAATTAGTTGGGATCCATGATAAATTTTATTTCTTCATTTTGCTTACAATTTTTCAGACACAAGTGTTCCTATGTGGCCAACTTAACTCAGCAAAACCTTTATCTCAATTAGTTGGGATCGACGACAAATTTTATTTTTTCATTTTGCTTGATTAAGGGCACATTTTTTATTAAATTGTGAGTTATTATTTCTTTTTTTTTTATTATTTTGTTCAATATTATTATTGAACTACCTCTGTTTGTCACATTATCATCGATATGTATTAAAACACTTTTTCTCACTAGTGCATTACTATGTCTTCTATTCACATGTTCAAACCATTAAAGTCCATTCTCTATTCATTTATGTCTTATGGGTGCTACTTCTATGGCTTCATGGATGTACTCATTTCTAATTCTATTATTTCTTATTTTACCACACATCCTTCTTAGGAGTCTTATTTCTACAACACTTAATTTTTTAGCGTGTTGTTTTTAATTGCTTAACATTCTGTACTGTACAACATTGTTTATCTAATGACTGTAGTATAAAACTTGTCTTTCAACCTAAGTAGTATAAGTCAATCACATATTACGCTAGATGTAGTTCTCAACTTAGTTTGTCCCACTTTACACTCTGTGATTAACAAAGTCTTGATCTCTCCCAACGTATGGATACTTATCCCAAATATTAAAACTTCTCTTTCAACCTAAGTAGTATACTTTAGTCACATAATACTCTAGATACAATTCTCGACTTAGTTTGTCCTACTTTGCACTCTATGATTAACAACATCTTGATCTCTCCATCGCTATGGACAACTGACCACAAAATTTGAAAGAGTTCGCTCTTAATATATACGGTAAAAGTATATTTCATATATTCAATTTTATTTTACTTACTAATCTTTTTATCCCAAAAATTTCCCTCCAAACTTCTATTGGAGGCAAAGTTGGAGCAGGTTGTGATAAGGAGGGAATATTAGGAAGATTGGAGGGTGATTCACATGCTAAAGCAATGAGTGATATGGGATTCGAGTGTGGAGGAGAGACCTCATTACTTAGCGAAGAGGGGTAGATGGTATGGAATTCGATGGAGAAGATTCTAAGGATAAGGAGTTGGCGTTAACACTAGGTGTAAAAAAAATGGGATAGTTAAATTAGTGGAACAATAGATGGCATAGAAGGCATGGTCAGAAATGTTTGGGGAAATAGAAGTACCTCTATTGGAGGCATGTGAAGATTTGCATGCATCATATGCTAGAAAATAACACTTATCAAAGACAACATGCCTAGAAATATAGACTCAATTGCTGATGGAATCAAGGCTTCGATACTCTTGCGGATTCAAACTATAAACGTTGAAAATATGACATTTATTTCGAAAATGTAACTTATGAGAATTATACGGGTGAAGTAAAGGATAACATGCACACTTGAAAAGGAAGAATGATTAGAAAGAATTGAGGAACCATATGAGCAATTTGAAAACCTAAACCATTCCCCACTGCAACTCTGTCTTGAAGATTTAAAGGTTGATGAAGTGTAAGATTTTTGAGGTCTATCGTGATATAGTTATTGTCTCCACTATCAGCTAACCAAGGATGGTCTTCGTGGTGTGGAGTATTGGTACGGGCTACCATGGTGGCCAATTGAGTTGGAGGATGTCGTACTTGATAGGAATAATCCATCTGGTGGTAACAACCAAGGTCTTTATGATTTGTTTTACCAAAAATTTGTCAGGGACCTCAACTGTTTTTGAAGGGATTAAAAGATGCTTGACTAGTGGCCAAACGTGATTACGAGGAAACATTGTCGCATTGTGAACATTTTTTTTTTGGTGATGATTCTTTGGTTGATGAGGAAACTTTGGTGAACCATGGCCTTGAAACTTCTGATTTCGTGAAAAAGATCCAGGTTTTTGAGAGAGAAAAATGCATAGTTGTTGGTGTCCGAGAGAGTGGTGCGTTGTTGATTTTCCAGCATCATCTCATAATTGAACAATTGGACTTGGAAATTATCAATGGATAGACGGTTTTCTCTAGAAACAAAAGAGAAAGAAGTGACAAAAAGATTAAAGGCATGATTTCAAAAAATTATAATAAAACTGATAAGATCCTCATCATCAACAAGTTTTCCTACAGCAGTAAGACCAAAAAAAACACCATAATCTCAAACATAAAAATCTGCACGAAAAACACGTCTCACTTGTGCAAATACAACATTTGAGTATGAAATTTTTGTAAAAAACGTGCTTTGTAAATACACTTTTACATTGAAAACTACAGATTAAACTTTTACTTCCCATCGAAATATTACAATGTAGAAAGTAAGGAAGAAAAATGATTTTCTTTTTTGTTTTGAAATCACAGTAATTTAGTCAAAACTAAACATGTCATCACTAACAAGCATTGATAAGTGTGTACAAGTTTGAGACAACACATAAATAGCAAGACATGAGGTTGTGTTTCCTATTCTTGCAAATTAGCCATTACATCAAAAAGTAAATATAAATAGTAGATATTTACTCAAGTCATTTATACCCAATAATTATAAAAACAGTAAAATAGGATAAAATTATAAAATTGCAAACTTTTAACGTGTCATATTGTGATTAGGCTGAAAAAAGTATTATGAGATCATATTCTAACTTTAGACAAAGAATTTTTTTTTAAAATAGGTCAATTACATTTGGGCCTTTGTCCTCTAAACTATCAAATTTCTCACATTACTTTTTAAATTTATTGTTGTTTGAGTTTTAAATTACTTCAATTATTAACTTTTGTTCAAATTCTCACAATAAATTCAGATAAAATTAGGAACTTTAATGATCTGTTTGATTGGAGAGATTAAATGTTAGAGGGATAAATTTTCCGTCATTGAAAGAAAAAAAAGATGTTTTTCATATATTGTGTTTGGCAAGAAGGACGTAAAAGTGGAAAGAATTTTTTTCTTATTATTTTATTTAGTATGAAGAAATAATAGAATATTATTATTAGTGAAATATCAAATATACCCTTAAAAGAATATAAATAATCTATTGAGAGATGAGTTCCTTTGAGTGAATGGTAATTAACCATTACATAAAAGCTGTGGGGTTCATCTTGACTAACTTTGTTGCCATTTTCCGCCCAAAAATGGAGTGATAAAAAATGGTGGGCAGAATAGATTGCTTTTCCCCCGTCTTTCCTTTCTAACCAAACAAAAATTGTGTTTTCTATCCTACTTTCTGTTCACCATTTTTCATCTGTACTATTTTCACTTATACCAAACAGGCCATAAGTGTTAAGAGACTTAAAGTTGCGAAACATTTTATTTTTGCTCAAATGTTTCATAAAAATGGATTGAAGACAATAATTGGAGTAGTCTGAAACTAAAACCCACAATTGAAAGTATAATGTGAAAAAGCAAATAGTTTAGAGGATAATGTGAAATTATGGGTATAGTTTAGTGGGTGTAAGTGTAATTTTCTTTTCTAAAGTTGAATATTATAGCGTCCATACTTTCGTCCAGTTTAACACCCACTCCGATTATCTAAACCGGCACTGGTACACCATCGTTAGCGATTGAAAGATGGCGAATCAGGGAGCGAAGAAGCGGAGAGAAGAGAACAATCGTCACATGCGAAACCTCTTTTATCTCATCATCGTCTGCAATGTAACTTTATTCTCATCTTGCTTTCTGTTTGTCGTTTCCTGCATTTTATCGGCAACCAAGCAGAATGTTTAGGTTTTATGCTCAATATGAAGCCAATACTTGTAAAAACCAACATGCTAGTGTATTATTATGTGTTTGGCTGCAAGGAATTGAGGTCAACGATTGGAATCAGGGAAAAAAATTAGTTAGTTCAAAACTCGAACTAATTCTCCCCAATTTTTTCTTCTTCTTCTTCTTGTTTTTTTTTTGTAATGTCAAAGGCTCCATTTTTGCTCCGTCAGACTAAAATTTAGAATAATTGGTTGATGTGTTTAGTAATTCTGTGCTTGGGAAAAAATTAATTAGTTCAAAACTTAATTTTCATTATTTTTTTTTTAATTTTTAAGGGCCCGATTTTTGCTGCCAAACGCAGATTTAGAGTAATTGGTTGATGGGTTTAGTAATTAAATGTTGTTATGTGGTTGTTTAGGCGGTATATCTGTTGGTGAGGGCAGGGATTTTTCACTCTAGTTTCAAGTGGAAGCAGTGGGTTAGTTACATGTTGACGGCTATCTGCTACATCATTCCTTACCTTCAGATTGCCCTTATTGCGAAGCCTAGTTATGATGAAAACGGGGAGCTTTTGGATGGTGGCTTTGATCTAAGTACCGGTGGAGTTTGTGGGTATGTATTACTTTCCCTAGAGCATCTCCAGTCAACCTTGACTCAAATTTGAGTCAACATTTGAGTCTTCCATTATTTGGTATGCGATTGAGTAAAGGGTTGGAACTTGCTTTTAACCTGTTTTTACTCAAATTTAAATTTGAGTTAATATTTGACAAAGGGTTGGAGATGCACTTACTATACATGTGAAACTACATTATTAGAAAGGGTCATTACTTATTTGTTCTCCACTAATCAAGTGTCCTGAGAAGAGGTGGATTAGGAACATACATAACCTTGTCTTATTTGCCCAAGGTTTTTTTTTTGTTCAATCAAAACCAAAATGAACAAACCTAATTCCTAATTGTATAGAGTTGAATAAAAATTAATTGACTATTTGATATAATTTATAATTTTCTATGCGTAGTGTGTGACTCGATGGTTTTTATAATTGCTGCCCCCACAGTAGTTGCAAAAAACTTTGTGATCTACTCAATAATTTGGAAATTTTAAATTTTTTTAGAACTTGTCCCCATTAAATATTTGTAGAAAATTTGGGATAGTTTTATATATTAGAATATAAGTGGGATTGTTGTATAACTTGAAAAACAATTTGCTTGTGGTAGATTGAGTTGCTCCTATATCTAAGTTCAGTTTAAATGGACTTCTGATATATTGATTTTTTTCTTAATAGTTTCTGCTAATTTTGTGCTATGCCTTTTGGTTATTTGTGGCTCTTATAAATTGCTTCTTAATGATTTTATGATAACTATTGAGTTTAACACGGTTTTTTGGTAGATATTGTGCATAATTTTGTAGTGTTTTTTGGTAAGTACATGCAGTTTGTTCCAAAGATACGATATTGCAATATAGTTCAGTGCATACACATCCCAATAGGGCCACACAAACATATAAGGTAGGCATTTAAGCTAAAACCTGAAAAGGATCCAAACGGTGGACGTTCTTTGTATGTTGTTGAAGCTAGCCTAAGTTCAAAATTTTCAACATAGGAGAATGAATGAAAACATCATTTCGAAGAAGAAGATTAGGTAATTTTTCTTTAATGCTTTAACCAGTATAACAGAACAATAGGAGATGTAGTATGAGGCCTGGCCAATTCTTTCATCTATAGTATTGACCTATTATACGCTTTGAATCAACAAATTTTAAGGGTGACATGGTTAAACTATAAATCTTCATTAAATGAAGTTGTTCAATAAGCTCTTTTGTGGTTCAAATTCATACCTCATTGAACTTTAATCATTTTCTGGAGTGAATTCAGGGTTTTGGATTTGGACCATCGCAAAATCTTTGTTTTCTTTGGCTGAACTGAATCATTAAAGTTAAGTTTTCATTAATTTCTTTGTTTCAATTATGGTGACAGTGCTTTTGGGCTAGTTCTGCAATAGTCTGCTAGCACTGGCTTCTATGAAATTGACAACATCCCTTTTTTGTTTCCCTTTTTACGTTGCAACATTTTGATTTCTTTTAAATTGCTGAATTCCTTATTCTTTATCTGTTGAAACTATTTCGAATCCTAATGTTTTTGCCATCATTGAGTCCAAGGTTGGCCTTGTGTTTTTGTTTTATCAACTTCTGTAAGACAGGAAATTAAACCTCTTGATAAGGAGTTAGAAGCATGGTTATCACAATTCGCTAAACTCTTAACGACCCACGATCTAGATATAAGGATCGCAAACGAGGTGGGTTCGCGATCTAGATCATCACAAAAATGGACGATCCCAAATTGTAATATTATCCCTAAATCAATTTGTTTTAGAACATGTAGTACAAATATAAAATACAAGTTAATTGACTACATGCATATAGATTTATAATTATATATTGTTTTAGATAACAAAAAATCAAGCACAACTATAAGATAAATAGTAACCAACTGTGTTTATGAACGTTCTGTAATATATAATGTTGTATAATAGTGAAAACGATCCATATAACAGTTTCAAAAAGAATTGCGATCCAAAATATTGTACTAGCTAAACCTACTCCCATCATCCCGCATACTTAAGAAAGTGTTGTACCACGTGCTCGTACCCATACCACGTACCAAAGCGACCTACAATCTAGGTAACATTGGTTAGAAGTACATGAAAAGCATAAGAACTGCATTCAGTTCATCATCTTGCTGCTGATGAACTGCATTCATTTCATTTATAAGGCGGAGATCTGTTTAATCGATGCACTATAATTAGAATTCATTAGATGATAGAGATGCATTGACTTGATCACTTCTAATGCCAAAGTCGAACTTTTTGCCATTTTGTTGGAGTTCTTGTGTGCTTTATAGACTTTCACTGAATTGAACTGTGTGAAAAATCTGATTAATGGGCATTTTAAAATTCATGCTGTCGTCCCTCGCTCAAACATTACTAAATGAATAATACTCGGAGCATAAAACAAATCTGCCTCTTTCCTTACATTTTACCATTTGCAGAAAGCGTGATACATCCTTTTGAGATTCTTGTTATTTTTGTCTGTCAACTTTAAAATTTCAGCTAGCTGTAGTAAAAAAAAAGGTTTAAATTTCCATTGAAATGATCCATTTGTTTTACCTTGTTCTTGTTTTTTTCTTGCAGATATCTACATGACATAATCTACATTACATGCTTTGTGCAACTTGCATCTATCATCTCTGAAAAATTTTGGTACCTATATTTAGTGGTAAGCTCCATTTCCCAATTTTGCCTTTTTCTATGCATTCCCACGCCGATTTAAGAGCCTATAGTCATGTGATATACATATCAGTTAAAGGATCAAGGAAGCTGATGGTAATAAGGTAATGATGGGCACCCAACATGTATCTGGAAGTGACATGTGAATTTGTTGAAACAGCTGTGAAGAATTACTGAACGAAGTACTAACTCATGTTTTCGCAATCATTGTGAGTTTAACTGAAAATAGGTTAAGTGTTCACTTGGTAGGAACATGCTTGCCATCTGGTTGCTTTTGAGCATTGGCAGCTTAATACAGAATTCTGTCTTTGAAGTTTTAAGCCTTATTTGTTTTCATGTCTATTTTTTGTCGTTGCCTTGTTATCATCTCTGTTGTTGTCTTCATCATCTGTGTACTTATTCATGGGAAGATCTCTTTTTGTTTCCTTGGTAGGTGTCATTTTTCTCTTTTTCTTTCAAGAATAAGTTAGCAGTCTTGGAAGATAATGGTGAGTGTTTGGATTGTGTTTTGTTATGCTTAGAGTTCAAGGGAACAGTAGAGATCTGCTGTAGTGAAGCTTTTCTATTTGAATTGCCTCTCCAGAAGGAAATGCCTGGTGAAAAGAGAAGCTCGGGTTGGGCATCCCCACTTAGATGCCTTATTTTTAAGTGGTTGCTTCATTATTTTGATAATATGCAACCTACTGGTGGGTGAACTAGACTGGCTTGAGTTAAAAGTAGGATCATGAAATTGTTTTGTGAGCATGGGTACAAGCACACCATCAAATCATTTTTGAACATGGGGTTGAATATGCCCTGGATGTATGTTCGGGAATCATTTTATCTGGAAATCAGTATAATTTTTGATTAGGACTATTACATTTCAGCAAGTATCATAAAAAAAATTGAACCTGTGATGTGAAAAATACCATTAAATTGTGGTTCACTGAAAAGTTTTATATCCTGATGGTTGCGGGGATCTTATATATGTATTTCCTCAAAAAGTATACCACAAAATTAACTCTTCTCTCTCTCTCTCTCTCCAAAAAAAAAAAAACTCTGGCCATAAAAAAAAGGTGTCATTTAGATTTGTACTAATTAAGCTGTTGAAGCATGAGAAGCTTAGCTGGATTTTATGAACGTTTTGTTTGTCAGATACCAGCATTTGGAACATATAAACTCTTTGGTATCTTGAAAGGGTTTTTGTGGCAAGGTACAGAGGTACATTCTACCCTTAGATTTCTGTTCTGTCTTCACAGGAAATGGATAGCAATTATAGACTGACTAGGGTAGATGGTTTTTATGAACGTGAAATGCACAGGGAGCTGAAGAGGATGAAAAAACTCAAAAGAAGAGAGAAAAGAGAGCTTCAAGAGCCAAATATGTGAGGACTAGGACCCGATAAGGTGATTGTGAAATGAAGAGAAGCACTTCTCCATTCCTTCTCTTGAATGCAAATTAAGATTACTATTTCACTGCACTGGGTACTGTGGTTTGTGAATCGAAGAACAACCGTCTGATCTTGTGGCTGCAAATGTATGGTATTGTTACAGATTATGTACTCGAATAAGTGTTTTTATGAAGTACTCTTTAAAAGTTGTGTACTTATATATTCCTTTGCTGATATATATATATATATATATATATATATA
>CAUOFW020005724.1:1232918-1264064 GCA_963454935.2 Ilex paraguariensis
AAAAAAAAAAAACTCTGGCCATAAAAAAAAGGTGTCATTTAGATTTGTACTAATTAAGCTGTTGAAGCATGAGAAGCTTAGCTGGATTTTATGAACGTTTTGTTTGTCAGATACCAGCATTTGGAACATATAAACTCTTTGGTATCTTGAAAGGGTTTTTGTGGCAAGGTACAGAGGTACATTCTACCCTTAGATTTCTGTTCTGTCTTCACAGGAAATGGATAGCAATTATAGACTGACTAGGGTAGATGGTTTTTATGAACGTGAAATGCACAGGGAGCTGAAGAGGATGAAAAAACTCAAAAGAAGAGAGAAAAGAGAGCTTCAAGAGCCAAATATGTGAGGACTAGGACCCGATAAGGTGATTGTGAAATGAAGAGAAGCACTTCTCCATTCCTTCTCTTGAATGCAAATTAAGATTACTATTTCACTGCACTGGGTACTGTGGTTTGTGAATCGAAGAACAACCGTCTGATCTTGTGGCTGCAAATGTATGGTATTGTTACAGATTATGTACTCGAATAAGTGTTTTTATGAAGTACTCTTTAAAAGTTGTGTACTTATATATTCCTTTGCTGATATATATATATATATATATATATATATATAAACCTTGGTGGTAATATGACATAGTTTTATAAATAATCCGAATGAAAATTAGACCTAGCCGGGGGAAACATATGGAGCCTTACCCCTCAAAAACAAGCTAAGCTACATTATTAAGGAAAGAAACATGAAAAAGTATGCAGCTATTACATTCCAAAAGAAAACATTGCCAAATGGATACCTTTGCTTCCTTACCATGCCCCTAACATTGCCAACCTCTTGAAAGGAATTGTGGTTCTCATTTAAGGGCAAAGCTAAGCTTCTTATTAATCATGATCACATCTTGAATGGCAAGCATCAATCATTGCTTGTAGTGTGCATTCTACTGCTATAAGTGGTTGACCTAAAAAATGAGTGATGAGAACAATTTAGTTGTTTTCAATTATGAAATTAGTCCAAAATGTGAGGGTTAAACTGTTATATTCTATCCGTAAGGGCGTGCAAGTGTTGAAAGAGTATTTACACGGGTAGAATAGAATTTGATAGGCACTTGGGGGTAAAGTTCAATTGGGAGCATATTTTCTTCCTCTCCAGCCAACTTGTGTTCTGCAATGAATTTGTTAGTTTTCTCCTATAGATTGTGGTTAAACAACTTGTCAACTTACAACCTATCCAGGCCCTTTTCCAAACATTGGGTGAACTTCTTCAAGATTCTCAAAACAAATAGAATACAATTTGGGACCATAATAAGAAGAAAGAAAAACGACTGCCCAGCTCCCCTGATTAAAAAAAACACTAAACGGGTGTCGGCTAGTATGCTTACAATGACATTCAACCACCATGGTCCAGCCAAAGAGAGGAGGTCGAAGTCTCTATTTCAAAAGGGTGGTGACGGGAATCTGTGCTGACAGAAAAAAATTAACTATTGGAGAGAGGATATGCAATCATCTACTCAACTCAATCTGTACATTAAACAATGTTTAATAGGAAGACCCCCTAGTGATAAAACAATCCAGATTGGAATTAAACGCTATATCTCAAACACTTTGTACGCATTCTTTTGCATATAAATGCATTCAGTTACATGTCACGGGACAACCCAATTGGATGAATTTTCTTAAGGGAGAAAGGAAAGTGCATGAATTTGGACTGTATAACTTAGATAATTACACCGAGGAAGACCAGAAATAGAAGATGACATACATACAATTCACATCTTTCTTTTTTTCTTTTCCATCCATGTTAAATTACAATAGAGCATTGAACTACATAAATTGCATATTTGCCCGTCTTTCATCTTCTGCCAAGGCTGATTACTAACATTGCAATGTTCTCAAATCCAGAGCTTCCCTTTGTTTCTTTCTGAGTTCTGATATGTCTGCAACTGTTAAAGTACAACACACCACAAGGACTTGCCCTTCAACACGCCCTGGGAATAATTTATGGGTGTATCAACACACAACAAGGACTTACCCTTCAACAAGCTCTGGGGATAATATATAGGTGTATCACCCTTTGATCATGCGCAGATGCCTTGTTCTGGAAGAACTGTTAAGAGATTGAATTCGCGCTCCAAAATCCATGAAGACTCATTTTGATGGTTGATAATCGAGCTATACTCCTGGAAGTACCCATTGTAGGTGATTATTGATATAGTTGCCCTGAACAATGCAATACACACAAGTTATGGAAAATTCCTGCAAATTTATTTAGAAAATGACAAGAAAGCAATGAGACAAAGTTATTCTCAAGAAGAAAGAGTAACAAGGCAAAAGTCTCAAATATGAGGTTAATGAAATTAATTGTATATTTTTGGATCATTGTACAAGCATGCAGTTTCTTCTTCCAAGAATGTATATCATCAACCAAATATAACTTTGTAAAAGCCCGAAAACTGCAGCAGCATATCAACCTAAGCCCATTTGGAAGCTAATGGCAACCAAAAATCAAAGAATCCATCCTCAATTTTGTGGTATGGCAATGACTCACTGTTGCATCATTTCACACAAATAGAACTCAGAAACATGGGCTTTGATGGAACTTCAAAGAATATTTATACTGGATTGACATCAAAGTTTAAGAAGTCTGTCACATTTTTTTTCAACTTTTAATGCAAGCTCTCAAGTATGGTTTATTTTGAACCACAAGTAATAGCCTTCATCTCCTAGAAGATGAATTATGGTGGCATGTACCTTTATTCGCTCAGGCAGAAGTTGTAGTGATGATGCATCAACCACAACAGTTCTTTTGGAAGGAAATCATGAATCTTGGATGGTGATTAGGAGTTCTTAACTTATACATAGTTTGAAATTACATCTAGAATTTAGTGAAAATTTGTTGTCTCACCAAAGCAACAATGAAATTACACAATTGAAATTGGCACAAAGTTCAACATCAACAAGGAACGATAAGGAATTGCCTTTATCTGTCAATATGCCATGCAGGCACCTATGATGCATTTGAGAACACACATCAGTTTACATCTTATGTTTCTAATCTGATAGTTTGTTTACCAAAAAGAGATATTGTCAATCCCCATTGGCATCAATGGATCTTTAACTCGCAATTGACTTCAAAATCCATGTAGATGGTGCTTAGAGAGGGAATTCGAGTCAGAGTGCAGGTGGAGGCATCAGAAGCCCCCTCTTTCTGAACAGAAAAAAAAATGGCATTTGCAAGACAAAAAAGACTTTTTCAAAAAGCCTTTGCCCCTCCTATTCAACGGGCTAGCAGAGATGCAGAGTAGTGGGGATTAAAAAGGATTCGGCTCGGTCCATAGCATACAAAAAGTCTCTGCACCATTGGAACCAAGATCGGGCTTGGCATTATGAGTTTTCCCGGTCTATTTAACTAACTGAAGCTAGCCGGGATCAAGAGCTTTATTATCATGCGGTTCTTGGATCGAAAAGAGGCTGCTGGACCAAGAGCCTTAGAAGCCTAAGGAATGATTTATATGGAAAAATCGGGAGAAATAGGAAGAACTATGAATGTAGAACATATCAGAGTATACAGACCCATGATCACCATTCAGCAGCAGGACCGCCAACTGTAATTTCCCTTTTTTTCTTCAAGAGTTTCTATGCACAACCAATTTCCCAACCAGGACTTCCACTCCACACCTGTGCCTTTACCAATCAAACTAACAGCTGTTGGCAGTATCTTCTAGTACCATGCCAAACTATTCATATGCGTTGATAAATAATTAAACCTCATATTGCCCGTGTTCAATTTAAAATGTGTCTACTGTGTAACTGGAGAAAAGATATTGGCTAATCAGGTAACCTTTGGGGCAACACTACACGGACCAGTTTGTGATGGCAACCAGTAGGGTAACTGGCTGGATGGTTCAACCTCACAGCATATTCTTGAATTTCTAATCGAGGCCCTTCATGAAATAATATATTGCTAAGCCATTGCAGTTATACTCATTATACTGACCAAGATTTGCACACATTATCCAATTGTCATTTTCCTAACTGTACATCATAAAAGTATAGAATCATTGACCATTCAAGCCTAACTGCACACATTATCCAATGTTTTCCTGATTGAATAGGAAGACATAGACCTAAAAGGTGAATGCAAAAAAAGTGAAATAATCCGACATAAAATGCCAGATCATTATTAACAACAGAGCATAAGATAAACTCACCTAAATGCCACAGATTCAGATTTAGATGTGTCAGGAACTTTGTCTACCGTGCGAATGACTGCATAACTGCACCAGAATAGCTGATCTCAAGGAAAGCATGCTAAGGACAAAATTAATATTGCGTGTGTTCTCTTAACAAATGAATGAGTAAATTAATGCCCAATCTCAAGGATGGTCTACCGAAGTGATCTTAATGCATGTGGCCTCTTTGAGTATAGATATGCAATTCTATATGTGATGAGTATTCTCAAAGTCACTGATTACATCAAGACTTGAAAAGCCTACTAACAATTCTAATGCTGATTGTACAAAAACAACTAAAAGCAATTGTGTTTTAAGTGTACATGCAGTACTTCAATATTGCCCCTCCGGCCCGACCCTCTTCATTTTTATATTTTAACATGAGGAACAAGAATATAAGAATGCTGTTAACCTAGTTGGCCGAAGGCCAAAATAATGATTTTGAAAATTCCTGGAGATCTAGACCTAGAAATATGGGGGTTAATCAAATCATATCAACTACGCACCATACTTCCAATTGCACCAGATCAGAGTTTAGATTGGCCTAATCGAAATTTTACTGAATCTCAAGAAAAGCTCTCGCCCCTGTGCAGCTATACCAAACAAAGAGGTCGAAAGATCAGTTTTTGACCCCCTTTTTTAGGTGGATATTCATTCTGAAGAAGAGAATGAAATGTAACGGCTATTCAATTTTTGCTCCTCTGCAGCTATATCCTTGCAATTTTATGTTTATCAAATCAATCAAATAGAGATTATCACAATTGAAAGGAGCCAGAACATGGCCTCTACCCAACAACGCTAAAGTATTACACATATACAACCATGACGTTGTATGCCATCCTCAACAGTCAACCAATTGGGAACTTATTTAGGCCTTGTAGAATAACTTTACCTTTTGACTCCAGGAGGACCAGCATTATGAAGCACATGATGATAAGCAGGATCAAGTGCATCACTAACAGAATCAGGTAATATTGATCCTAGAAAACTGCCTGATCTTTTGCTTCTGAAAACAAGATAGAAAACAGTAATGAAAAAAGATCAGTGACTTGCAAGTCCATCAGATAACATCAAATGCAAGTTGATGAGTCCCTACATATGGTGAAAATAAGACCTATTTGTTATAGTCTTATAGCGTAGGCTAAATGAAATGTTATGCAGCATACCAGGAAGATGTACAAATATAGTTTCTCACCGTTGATCTATAGCAAACCCCAGAGAGAATAAATGAACGGAACCTGAAAAGCTTGTGGCTACAAGAATATCTGGAAGTTCCGTTGATGGACCAAACGACAAGGAAAATATTGTTGATGGGTAAGTCCCCCTTCGGAAGCAATACGACTGCCAAAGACAGAATAGATAGGTTCCATACAAGAAGAAAAGAATTGCATCAATCATCTAAGACATGACAAGTGAAGTTGTGCTACTGATGCTTAAGCATTTATGTGATATGAATAGAGTTAGGCAGCAGCATGGCGGCACACAGAGGGTGGTCCAGCAATAAGATAGGTCTTGGCTTGTAGAACCTCACAGACTTTAAAGGTCATGACAGATAACTCACTAAAATCAGTTCTTGGTAAGCCATCGAACCCCAATAGCAACTAAACCAGGTCAATATCTGCTCTGAAAATCTGAATTGTGGACTCATCAAATGGCAATTCTGTTCCTTGTCCTTCATGCAGGCAAATGTGGCAGTATGTGCCAGATTAAAAAGGTCATTACCTAGTCTGATCTCCCTTAATCGAGGGTGCTGGGAGGGGTGGGACAGGGCATAATCCTAATCTTTGGCATCATTACACAAAATGACTACACTCATATTCACACACATAACCTCAGTTGTTGGTCTGGCACTTTTACCATTCCACATGACAATGGCACCTGCAGTATATGAAAACATACCAATGGGCCTTTGGTCCAATGGTACTCCTTGTCTTGTAAAGGCTTTGCCTTCTTAAGGTCAAGGGTTCAAGCCCCACCCCCAAAAAAAACGTATATGAAAACATGGACATTCTAATTCAGATGTAGCAGAAAACTCCATGTTTGAAGTCCCACTAAATGCAGGGATGATTTTAACCTTAGTTGCTTCTGAAACGAGATGAACTCTGATTATGGTCCCTTGTTCAGATGCTGTTGCAATATACATCCCATTTGAAGAAAGAACCATTGCAGCCAATGGTGAGCGATGAGCATCTATCTGCATGTTGGATAAATTTAGCAAACAAAATGACTTAAAGGACATGCAGGTAAGTATTTCTTAATGCATATGAAGTCACCATCAAAACCGAAATACAAATCCAGAACATACTGCTCCCCTGAAATTAAAGCATGAACTTAATAAAACTAGAGATCATAATCATGTGATCGATAAATGTTAAATCAAATTGAACAAAAGATGAAAAAAGTAAAAAAAAAAATTCACATTGAAAAAAAAAACCCTTTCCTTCCTTTTTCCACCCTTCTAGAATCTAGATCCAAGTTTGAAATTAATGTATTCATAGATTGTTCACCATTGAACTTGTTTCACCTTGAAACTAGTTGTGGACCTGATGTCGTGTGTAATAACATTACATCAAAGAGATGAAATTTTTTGCAAGGATTTTCTCGAATTCATTCAAGACGTGTAAGGGGAAGACACCCAAAAAGAAAAAAAATAACCATAACACTCGAATTAGACAAAAGAATAATAATACTTAGAGCAACTTTCCAATATGTCATAGTAACCTAGCTCACTAAGCATTCATGGATCTAGGACCAGTTTATTGGTGTTCAGATAAAAAAATTACGTCATAAAACTGGAAAGGCATAGATTTGTATCATCATTTCCAAATATAAAAGGTAAAAGTGATAAATGAAATGGGAAAGGCAGCGAATATCACTTGGAAGGAACTACCATCCTCTATCAGGGTTCAGATCAGAATAATATAGGTTTTTAAAACACAAATAAAGTAATGAAGGAAAAATTTAACAGAGGAAATGATAACATTTATATGCCCATAAACCAATTCCATGAATTCTTTCTGTTTGGGGGATGAGTTAAAAGACAACATTAATGGGACCCAAAAATAATGAGACATTTCTCCTACCACAAAGCTGTCCATATTCACCAGCATCATGGTTAATGATGCCTCACAAAAGAGACCCGTCTTTGTCGATCTCCCAAATCCGTGTAAAAATAGCTTCATTGAAGTTAACGTTGCATATATTCAAAATGCATATATTAATAGGCCTTCCATATATCTGCATCCCTTTCATAACATAGTCTTCCTCATTGTTGTAGACCTTTTTTTCCAAAAAATAACAGTAATACCAGAGTATACCATTTTTAAACCCAGGCAATGGATAAAAAGCTTTGTATAATACTTGGAGAAAGTTATTGCAGCGATGAAAAGATAAGAAAATGACAAGATAGCCCTCATGTCAGTGTAAAACATATGAAAATTCAGCATAACCTCACAGTGTGAATGGAGTTCCATAACATTGTAGACTAACACGGACCCTTTTGTTGTACTTGCTGGAAGAGCCAAAAAGGAACCTTCCAAACTTGCAGAAAATGCACAAAGTCCTGAGATGAAACAAATAACACTAACAAAATTAATAATCAAAACCTTATAACAACAGAAGTCAATATTACAATTCAATTTATTCATATCATAGGGTTTTGTAAGGAATCTTCAACTCTTGCTGAGTGACAGGGACACCCTCCTTGTTTTGCCAAAGCCTCTCCAACAACAGCAGATTTACCTCACTCCTCAAGGGCCCTTCCCCTTGCTGACCCATGCCTCCCTAATCACCTCCTGTTCGGTTGCTTTTTTACTATATGACCTATACTTGTGAAGTCATGAGTTTAAAAAGTTATGCAATGTATACCTGCGAGGGTATTATTTAACTTCATTATTGGAAATTATTTTAATTTATTAATCTTTGATCCTCTCAACTTAGCATCAATAATTCCCATTCTGGTGTCTCTCTCTATTGATCACCTTCAAGGCATCTGTCAACCCCTCACTTTAGTCTAGTTTCCCAAATGTTGCTTGTGTCTATAAAAAATTATTGTATACCATATCCAATGATTAGAACCACCCAAGTTGATTTATTTGTGTGAAGAGAACTATTAAACCTTGAAAAATTAAGCGGACTTACATTGGTTTACATACTTGATGGATTACTCCAACCATTGACAATTGATTTTGAGTTGAATGGTCTAACATGATATCACAGCCGCGCCGTGGGTAGCTGGTGAGTTAATTCTCTTACTCAGCTGAATTCCCCGATTTGTTTATTTGTTTGGCTCGGTCAACATCAGTCTATTTATGTCTATTTTCGATTTTTTAGCCCACATGCGAGTTCGGTTCACACTGAGTAGGGAAGGCAATAGACCGGGGCAAGGGCAGGACCAATAGTCTACAATCTCGTACCCGCTTCAAAAATGGATGTTCATCCCCATTTCACCCCGTCAACAGGGGAAGTTCTAATCCTCATCCCTGCCCCACGAGTAAATTCTAATCCCCCTTTGTCTTTGCCTAGTTGGACTTCCAGTTGATGGCGCCGATATCAAAAGGTACCTCAAAAATTCAAGCAACAAACCACATCCAAAGCAATAATCAAGATAATACCATAGTCATACACTAAACCAGATTTGAAGCAAAAAGGGAGAACACAAAAAAAATGAAGTTATCAAAAGCGGGAAGCCAAATCTAAAAATATATATATATATATATATATATATGAAAAAACATAGACCAGATCTATAATAAGAAAAATCATAACCAAATGTCAAGAAAGCTAACCTATAACAAATTTAGGCAAAAACAAACAAAAAATCACACACCTAACAAAAAAAAATCATGTTCTAAGAAAGATTTGGATTCTTCGCCGGAGAAGATGAACTCAAGTAGCGGGTATATATGCTTTGCAGTTGTCAGAGGTGAGTGGGTTGGTGATAGCTTGGTGTTGATGACAAGGGTTGTTAAGCAAGAAAAATAGAGAGAGTGCGAGAGACGGGGAGAGATTAAGGCAAAGAAAGTGGGAGAGAAAGAAAAACAGGTGGCCGGTTCTAAGTGGGATTGGGGTTTGTGCTGCGTGTGGATTTTGAATATTATAAACTAAGTAGATTAACGGGGCGGGGAAGGGTGGGGCGAGGATAGGTTTTAGTCCATCCCCGTACGAATTTGTAAGGGTATTCTTGTATACTTCTACCGTCCAATTCGCACGGCCTATCCCCGATCTAAACGGGACGAGTTTGGACGAATCCCCATTTTTTCTCAATTCATTGTCATCCCTACACATAAGGGAAGGTGTGAAGGGAGCTATCCCACATTAAAAAATTAAATAGACCCAAAGTTAGTTTATATGCTTGAGGGGCTACCCTAGCCATTACCGATTTGTTTTTGGTTGGATGCTCTAACAATATCCTTATGGGGTCTCTCCACACATTGCTAGTTAGTTTGGATTGGATTCTCTAACATGAAATCAGAGTTAAGTCATGAGTGGTCATTACCATTGGACTAAATTTTTTCCTCATTTGAATTTTGTGGTATGCACAGTGTTATTTAAGGCGTAAAGTGAATCGAAGCGACCAAATATCCTAAAGCTTAGACGAGAAGCGAAGCAAAGCGCAATACTTTATCAAAACAAAGCGAACAGTTAAAAAAGTAGTAAGTATTTTATTTTATTTACTTCTAAATATCTAAATTCTAATTTTATAAATCATCAAGTTCAAATGCATCACAGAAAAATCAGCATTATAAAAAATCAGCATTCAGCATTACAGAAAATCACCATTCAGTATTACAGAAAATCACCATTTAGTATTACAAAAAATCAGCACTACTATCAACAAAATTAGTATTACAAAAAATCAGAATCAACAAACATAAACAATACAAAATCAACAGAAATAAGCAGTACAAAAAATAAGCAAAAGTATTACAAAAAATCAGCAAAGGTAGAAAAAAAAAGAATCAGCAAAATAAGCATTTACAGAAAATTAGCATCAAGCAGAGAGAAACAGAAATAGAAGTAGAATCAGAAGAAGAGAAGAAGTAAAAGAAGAAGAAGAAGTAGAAGAAAACGAAGAGAAACAAAAGCAGAGAAGCATAACCAGAAGCAGAAAAAGGGAATAACAAAAACAAGAAGCAGAGAAGAAGAATCAGCAGAAGAAGAGAAGAGGAGAGGAAAGAAGAGAGCGTACCTCTGTTGTCGAAGTAGAAGCAAGAGGAGAAGTAGCAATAGAAGCTGGAGAAGAAGTAGGTACTGTATTTTCGGTCGAAAAAGAAGAAAAAAAAGAATTAAAAAAGTAGAAAAAGAAGAAGAGGTGGAGAAGAAAAGGAGGAGGAGAGAAATAGAGAAAAAGCGTGTATGGTGTTTTCTGTTGAAGAAGAAGACAGAAGCAACAGCAGATGCAAAGCTGTGGAGGTAGAAGAAGAAGAAGAAAAATAGAGAAGAAGAAGAGAAACAGAAGAGAGAAAGAGAAGAATAAGAGAGAGGCAAACATATGGACTAGCGAGAAAGAAGTAGCAGCAACAAACGTCTGGCTTATTAGGCAAAATTAGGGTTTGGGTGTTGTATATATTGAGATAAGCCTAAGGGGAAATTGGGTGTATGGGCATCTCACAATTTTGTTCCAATTGCCCCAATCCAACAATTTATAATAAAAATAAAACAATCAAATGGTCTATAATTAAAAAATAAAAAAACTTTAAAAACTTAGCTAAGGCGCGCTTTTCTCACGTTTCGCTTAAGTGAGAGGCACTCGCTTTTCTCACTTTTTAATCGCTTCAGTCATATTCGCTTCGTCTTGATTGTTCAAAGTGAGACAACCTCGCTTCGCATCTCGCCTAGGCGAGCTTTTCATAACACTGGATACGCATATTTGTCTGTTTGTTTGTTAGGCTCATGTGCGAGCCTAGATCCCACGTAAGGGAGGGTGGAAAGAGAGTTTGTATCCCACACCGAATGATTGAACCACCTAAGGTTGATTTATATACTTGAAGGGCTACTCAACTCATTGTCAATTAGTTTTGAGTGGAATCCTCTAACAATGTCAAATTTCCCTTAGTTCAAACTACAAGCAGTTAACAAAATAGCCTAGGATGGCCTAGTAAAAGCTTGACACCAATCCATTGCTGGTTAACCATGGTGGTGAAATTAAGATTGTTGAGGTCAACATTTTTAACACAAGTTTAAGGAGAATTGATGCCCACGAAAAAATTGCTATTGGTCAACTTGAATTTGTGGTACCTACATTGTGTGATTGCATAGACAATCGATAAATATATCACGTCAATGCATCTGATATATGCTTAGAAGGCATTCCTTGTAAAATGTGTAGCTGTTTTGTAAGAACCAAGAAAACTTCACAAATGCTTGACATAACAGAGAGCTTCGTGCGAGACTCTTATCACACAGTAGCTTGGCTGATAAAAGTGTAAATGCTCGTATAACAGAAAATTTCAAAGAAAGACAGTCCAACTCGAACCTTTTGAATTTGGCACTGTATCAATTGTGTCCAATATAGACAGACTGTTTAAGTCATATATATATGTCTTCTCCTGCAAAACAACAATCAATCTGCACATACAAAGATATTGTTAAGAGACAAATCTACCATTGTTTTTTTAGTGAAAAGAATAGGCCAACTTCCTATCAGTACTAAAATAATATGTGGCATGTCAAGATAAAAAATTCTACTCCCTCTACCTCTCCAGATATAGTCTTTAATTTTTTCTGAAGTGAGATTGGCAACCTCTCTGCTCCTCTTTAGCACACATGTATCCCTATGGTCTAATACTTAACACGGAAACCAAAAAGGGAAAATTTTTAGAATTCTAACATGGAATATTAAAGTTCAATTGAACAGAAAAAAAAAAATTAAGTAAAAGATTGACAAAAAAAAAAGAATATCCTAGACCAAGAAATGCGTGAAGTAAAACTGTGTTTTGTAAGCAAGGAGAATGTGTGGCCATGGTCAACCTTCACATTCTAATCTTCTTTTTGCTTAACACAGTATTCATAGTATGCATTGAGGAAGTTATAAATTTCTAGTATATTATCTGTGGCCTTTGTTGGTTGAGTGATAGAAGTGTTTGACTAAATAGTTTGAGGTTATGGGTTTAAATTTGAAATCAAACCCTTTGGGTAGTTAACTGGGACAAAACATGGTGATGACACATTATACGGCGACTTTCAACACACCTAGCTGGCTACATCTAACGACTAATTTGGATGCTTCATTTTCCAAATCTGTAGCACACTCAAGAGGATTGCGGAACTCGCTCCACATTTGGGCACAACCTTCAGAAAAATTAACCAATCGAGCATATACTCCAATAAGTAAGCAACACAAAATTAGAAGTCTGCAATCAAAATGAGGAACAAAAGCATGTTTCATTAACGAACGAAAGAGTCATCTGATCTGCCAAGTTCCACCATATCAAGTGGAAACAGTTGTAAAAAGGTAGAACTTAAAGCAAAAGGCGTGTGGTAAGTGCAAATAGTATTGCAATTTTCTTAATTTGATCCAATGTAAAGAAAGGCAAAATACCTTAGCAAAACCTGCTACATACATAGAAAGGAAAATTAATCAAATTGTAAATTCAACTGAAAAGTCCACATTTTACCAAATGAGAGAGAGTGGGAGAGAGACATCGGTCTTGAGTTATTCAAAAGAAATTAAAAAGAACGTTTTCTGAATAAAATATTAAAAAAAAAAAAGGTCCATTTCAAAACAGATATCTACGTCTGCAGAATATCAATTGATAGGAGTAATATATAGCTTGAAATTTATAGGAAGAATCATGCGTAAAAGAATTAAAGTCCAAATCAACCATGACTATGAAGTTCCGACAAGTGGACTTGGGCTAATATACGGAATTTTCCAACATATTCATATAATGAAATTGTCAACGCCAAATATCAATGTACCATAAGAGAACCAATCAAAGCCCAATACTTTCTGCCTTTCTGGAACAGGCTCAGCTAGTAAAACCCAACCCAAAAAACCTTAGCTTTAATTTATTCCCAAACAATCAGATACAGCAACTTAGAGGAATACTAAAATAGACAATGATATTTTAGGCTGTTTTTATTGGAGATCCTCCTATATATTACATTTCCCAACGAGTTAGCAATCGGTGTATAGGAACCGCCCTTGGCATCAATGAAGAAACATAAAGGTTCATCACATGTCCTAGCCTATTTGATTATATCTCAAAATTCTCTTTTCTAACAAACAAGTATATGAAAAGTGTTTACCTTTTTTTATTTATACGAACAGCAAGAATTGAAGTTAAAAAGTTTAGTTCTCGGAGAGCAGTTCCAGTTGTAGTATTGAACAAACATAGGCGCCTTGGGGATAAGGATGGCTGTTGGAGTAAGATGGAGCATAGTGAGTAATGGACCAAGAAAGCAGAAAAGTAAGATGACCAGCTACAACGTCTCAAATTGCTAATTAGTCGGCTGCAAGAGAACCTGTTCACCAGCACCAACAATTGCAAGAAGGCTTGAGCTAAAAAGCATTTCCACAATAATGAAGGCTCCAACAGCTAGAAAAACCATGGATTTGATTAGGATTAATTGAGCTTAAACAAGAAAGTATTTTGAAAACAATGAATGCAGTAACAGCTAGCAAGCGAATGCAGATATTACTAGGATGATTTTCATCCATAAACTCACCATATATCATTGTATCTCTATGTAAATTAGAATACAACTCAAATCTCTGTTGCAGAAAATGCAAGAACAAAATAAGAAGTTACATAATATTTTGTTAGTTTTCATTTCATCCAATGTATCTCAGAAGAACATAATTCCAATCATATTTCTCAGGGAATTTCAATCATCTCCAAATTGCAAACACCAAAACATGAAGCACAACCAATCTTACCAAAAAATTTAAAACTTTTCCTTCAATTAGTCCTTGCAAACAAGCCATTAAGTTCAACATACATGATTTTACATATGCCCATAACGGAATCTATAAAAAAGAAAGTCAATTTTGAACCTAGACCGATAGTTACACAGATAATATACCTCGTTCATAAAGCAGTCGGCCTGAATTTGAATCAAAGATTCTGAACCCATCCCTCGTGCCAATTGCAAGGCAGCTGAGAAATTCAGCATTATTAAAGTAAATTAACAAAATTTAAACAAATTTATTAAATATCACAATCGAAATTCAATTTAAAGCAACCGAGTTTAAAATTTTTGATTTTCCACAAAAAAACTTATTTATGAAAACTGTAATTTACTAACTATGAATATACAACTTTTATCTCACCCGTTGTCCTGGTTGAAGGAAGCGCAGAGAATTGAATAAGAAGAAGATTGGTTTGCCATTCAGACAGTTTTTGCGTGTGTGCGTGTTTGTGTGCGTGAGAGAGAGAGAGAGAGATTCTGATTTTTGACGAGGGAGAGATTGAAACTTCTGTAGAAACAGTTCCCGGAAGAGAAAAAAAAGTTGGCAGTCAATTTTTCTGAAGGACGTGAATTTAAAAGAGTATACATACACTACACGACAAGGGCAGTACATGGGCCGTTCTACATATTTTGTCCCACTGGGATCCTCATCATTTTTCCCTGGATTTGGGCCCAGATTTGTTTGGGCATGTCTGTTTCAGCTATAGAATGGTACAAGTATACACCACACGCAAAAATAGTTCAGAATTCTTAGGGAGAGATGTCTTCGGGGTGTTACGGTGACACTATAACCAGGTAAGGTGGTATTTGGATCAAAGGATCGGGGGTGTGTTTGGTTTGATGGATAAAGAGGGATAACACCAGCTCAATTGGATAAATTAATTCAAGGCCCACAAAATTCAGCTTTGAATCCACAATATCATATGGGATAATCGTTGAGCTCGAAAACTCGGCCCGTATTATCCCTCTGAACCGGCTACCTTCAAACCACCTGAACTTACCGAAAGGATAGGTATAGGTGATGTAATTACCAAAACACTCATACATAGTAAATTAGCTAGGATTTTTATCTCATTTTCTCTCCACTTCGCCCCACTGGTCCCCTTTCTTGCGAACAGCACTCACTGGTCCCCCTTACATGCTCAAAGGTTTCTCTCTCTCTCTCTCTCCGTCTGTTGTGCTTGTCTTTGTTCACCATCTAGTGTGATGAAGATCTTCCTGAAGAATGTGATTCATGATGTTGTGACCTACACTAAGCACGCTCGTTGCAAGACCGTGATAGCCATGGATGTGGTCTATACATTGATGAGGCAAGGTATGACTCTGCACAAGTTTGGTCGTTAGGGTTTCTGTCTTCAAAAAGTCTTGCAATCAAGAAGATGAAAATTGGGGGGTTTAGGGTAGGTGTGGGTAATTGGGGTTTCCTTTTGGAGGTTTCTGAAAGTAGAGTTTCTATTCTAATATGTTCTTTTAATTATGTAATTTCTACTTTAAAAAAGAGAAATCAAGAGGGTATTTAGCTTAGTTTTTGGTTTTATTTTGTTTTGGGATTTGTTTAAAGTGATCTGATGGGTGTAATTGGAAGTTGCTTTTGTTGTAGAAATTTGAAGAATTAAATTGCTTTGTTTGATTCAAATTTTTATTCTTTGTTTGTTTGATAAGCATTTAATTCCTGATAACCCCGGGATGATCCAAATTGTTGTATGTTGTTGTGTTGTTAAACCAACGGATTAAACATTATAAAAATATAAATATTTTTTAAACTCTATATAATATACTAAATCATAATTTTGCTTCCAAATAAGTACAACTTATTTTATGGCATTCAAATTTGTTAATAGTTACCGAGTAGAATGAAGAACCTACCTCAAATTTGGCTGCTTCTTTTTATTATGGTACTGACTTGAATATGATTGCTAAGTTTAGAGCTTTATATGATGGTTTGTAGCTAATTATGAAATATGGTTTGAATTATTATGGTTTTTTAATTGAATGTGATTCCATAGTTCTTGTGAGTTCTGTTTTGGGAGGTTGTGAGCGCCCTTGGGCTTGTCTGGGATATATGAGGCAGATTAGAGGTCTTCTAGAAGGTTTGGAATATCTATTGATTCATGTTTTTCGATAGACTAATGCAGTTACTGATAGGTTGGCTGTCAATCTGTGTTAAGTAGGAGGTTTGTGGATTTTTCAGTTGACTTACAATTGCCTTTTGAGGTTGGAAATGCTCTGCTTAGTGATCAAAGGAAACTGCCTGTTCTGATCAAAAGGAAGACTCTGATTTTTGATGATAAGGGCTAAGGCTGCTTCTGAATTTTTGTCTTTGAGGAAGTATTGATTTGTTTGAAAAGTTTTTGAAGAAAAGGGTGGTTGTGATGAAGATCTTGGGCTAAGAGATGATGATGTTTGAGAGAGTTTTTTGGCTTTGGTTGTTGAGAGTTTTCTAGCTTTGGTTGTTGAGAGTTTTCTAGCTTTGTTTGTTTAAAGGCATCTGTACCTTATTTTTGAGTTTGCTTTGTTTTTTGTTAGGCATTTGTGTCTTATATTTGTTTCTTGTAATCTTCTGTTTTGTGAATAAATAAAATTTTATCGTTTTGTTAAAAAAAAAGTTATTATTTCCAAATAACTATTCATCCAAACTAATTTTATCCACCCTACTACCCATTCAAACTTGGTATATGATTGGATTGCACTTCCTTGTAAAGGGTGTAGTGGTCATTTTATTTAAATTGATTTGGACATATGCATGGAGCCCACGGTTCACATTATTTCTATCCAAATCAAGTATGACTTCACCAAACAATTTAGGACATGTTGCTTGTATTTTGTACGGATAGGTTAAGACAACCAGTAATATGGACGTGTAATGTTCAAAATATAAACCTCAATGTCTTAAATTTGTGTAATGTTTTTTTTTAAGGCAATGGTTGTTTGGATACACTTTTAACTATGGTATATGTTGAAAAATGGAGGTTGCATTCAGGAGGCTATTTGGATGGTTTGTGCTTAATTGAGCAATATGGTGTAGTTGATTGTAAATTTGTGAAAGAGGCTGATTCCATGGTGCATGTGAAAATTGTAAAGAATGGTTTGGAATTCTGCTAGTTGAATGACGACAACAAATGTCCTCATTTTTTATAGATAAAGGATAACACAACTTGACTTTACATGTGTGTTGTATATATTTTTTCTTTGTGCCACAAGTTTTGTTCTTTTTAACATGTTTTGAAGCAGGTTTGTATACGATTTTTCCCATGCTGGATTTTTGTATTTTTTTTGGTGATTGAGAATAATTTTTTCTTCTTTTAATTTTTTAATAAAAAAAAACCGTTAATTACTACTATGGTTCTTGTAAATTTGGGTTGTGATGTAATTTTTCCTATATTCAGGCATTTTTTATCCTAAATATTTAATATCTTTGGTGGATGAAATAAATTTGTGAGCGTATCATTAAATCAACGTGTAATAACATGTATTTGGTGAATACATAAGCATTCTTAAATGTTTTACAATATTAAATTAGTAACCAACAATGATCAAAAAGTAAAAAAAAAAAAAAAAGTGGTAACCAACAATTCTCAAGCCAAATAGGAGATAGGATTGGATAGAATTAAAGGGTAAAATGGTCAATTTATGTCAAATGTATTAGATGTTTAACAAAAAATTGAAATTTGTCCATATCCCAACCACATCATAATGCAATATTCAAACCTGGGATTGGATAACACAATTTTCTTTTATCCCCCTAACATATCCGGCCCATTGAGATTTCACTGGACTGGTTTGGGATTTAAATTCAAGCTAGTTCAATCCACCCATAAATTGTCAAACACACCCTAGGGGGATTATAGGGAGGATTGGATTAAAATTGTGAATAAACCCCACATATCTTTGGTTTGGGTAACTTTTTAGCATGGAATTTTCGTTGCTTTTGAATTCATCTGGCCCGTATGTTTTGAAGGGGATAATCCCCTTTGAAGGTGATTGACAAAACCCATGTGTTGTGTGGAATTGTGGAACGAGAGTAGGATTACATGTGAAATATCTAAAATACCCTCCACAGTAAATATTTTAGGGTTTTTACCTCCATTCCCCTTCACTTTCCATTTCCCACTGGTCCCCCTTTCTTCTTGAACGATGCTCTCTCCACCAACCTGGTTTCTCTCTCTCTCTCTCTCTCTCTCTCTCTCTCTCTATGTCATTTCCTTTGGTCTGTGAAGTGGGGAACAGTTGTAAACACAAGTATATGAGGCTTGACCCTACAAATTGTCATCTTAGAACAACTTGCTCGACTGACTTATCTCTATGTTTCTTTCATTTGCTCCATCTCTCTATCTCTTTTTCTCCTTTCTTCATTTGTTCAATCATACTGCTTCACATCGGCTCTGATTTTTCCATGAAAATAGTAGATCTAGGTAAATTTTTGATGCAGCTCAGCTCCACTATGGACCCAATAATCTGTTCTCTCTCTCTCTCTCTCTCTCTCTCTCTCTCTCTCCACACTAACCCAAATAGCCTTTTTTTTTTTGGTACTATGTTTCTTCGTCTCTTGCTATTGTGGTGTTTGGAACTCTCCAAATACCACTCTGTTGAGCAAATCTGCTATCCATGTCCATGGAAGTAGCAGATCTGCAAGTGTAAGATGAAGATTAGCTCCATTGTGGACCCAATTTGCTCTCTCTCTCTCTCTCTCTCTCTCAAATTGAAGCCTCTTTCTCTCTCCACACTAACCTAGATTATGTTTGGAGAGATAGAGAGAAGTTATTTCTTAAATAAGAATTACTACCTATTGATCATGTGTTATTGCCTCATTACTTCTTAAATATTTAAGTTGAGAAAATTTTCTGATCATCCATTTCTTCCCTTAAATTCTACAAAATATCCATAAAATATTATAAACATTGATTGTGTCACACCTTGTCTTGCCCCTAGGCAGGTCTTGGAAGACGTTCAGCTTCGATGTCATTAATCAACAAAAAAAGCATAAATCAAACTTCCACTAATTACAGGGGAAGACTATTTGTAGTAAAAAAGTATACATCGACTTTATTCATATTCTTGAGCGCATCTTTCTCATGTGTCTACTAACTAGACAACTAAAATGTTTTTCAAATTGAGATGTTAAAAATTTAATATTTGTTAGTATTTTGATAGCTTGAAATTTTAGGTTTGTAGTAATTGTTCAAACAAGAAATCTGAATCCATTAAAAATAGACCCTACAAAAAATTTAGATTTAAATTAAAGCAAAATATTTCAATTTGAGTGGATTTGGCCCATTAATTCAGCCAATAACATTCAAAGACCCTAAATTTAAATTCATGAAAAATAAATTGTATTTGCTTATGACGTCCTTGTGTTTGGTTGAGACAAAGAGGAAGGCCGAAACAAGAAAAAAAATGATATTGGGTGGTGGGTATGCAAGTTTGTGGGTGGGCATCACGGGGGGTGTTAGGACGATGAGTGTTAGCTTTTTGGGGGTGGGGTTGAGGGAGTTTGGCAATGTAAATGGGGGTGAGTTTGAGCGGGTATTGGATGGTTGCACGGTGGGGTGAAAGTTGTGTTCAGATGGCATTTGTTGTGGGTTAACGGCGAAGAAACACATAAAACACTGCATAGAAATGAATTGTACTTTGGCTCATTGAAAAAAGTTAATATGGTTCGGATTAATTTGGCTTTTATTGAAAAAAAATAATTAATTTTTTTTTAAACAAACAACTTAGGTTTTTCTAGAAAGAAACAAATAACGACTGAGACATGAGTTGTATCGATTTGTGTTATGTTTTTATATTATCCTAATTAAAATATCAATGAATGGTTGAATATATTACAATTGAACCAATTTCAAGCATGTGGAAATTCATACATGTGCATAATTTTACCATACTATGTTGAAATAATTTATGAAATTTAGGTTAAAAAAAATTGTGAATGTTATTATGTCCCAAATACATGGAAATTTTTTATCATCGTTGTGGCCTAAAATGTATGTTATTTTTTGTGTGCAATCTATTGGGATCGTCTCTGCAAGTGAGGTAATACAAGAAATTCACTTATATTATGTATTTAATCATGTTACCAGTTTATCACATATTTATTTGTCATTGTCAATGAAATCTTAATAACGTGTAAAACAAACTAAAGCATGTATATCTCGAATTTATGTATATTTGTAAATTGTGAGTTATCAGTTATGGTAAATTTAACATTTTGACTCAAATTTATGACATTTGCAGTAAACATGGAAAACCCTAGTAATGAAGTCTGTATATTGCTTACCATTATGAATAAGACTATTTAGGAAATGGTAATTGTGTTTCACCTTTTGATTTGTATAATGGTCGTGATATGGGACATGGAAAACAATGTGCCTAGGCATATGGTGTCACGACCATTGCATAAGATTCGCCTACAACGTGAACACTTACATCTTCTAATTGGTAAGAATGATACAAATTGTATAAACCAGTTGTGGATGGACAGACACATGTTTGGGGTATTATGCAATTTGGTGAGTGATGTAGGAGGCTTAAATCCAACTAGGAATGTTAGTGTGAAGGAGATGGTTTCTATGTTCTTAATTATTTTAGGTCATGATGACAAAAATAGGCATGTTAAGTTCAACTTTCTTCGATCTGGTGAAATGGTTAGTCGGCATTTCAATAATGTCTTGACTGCGATGTTGAGGTTGAGAAGGGTGTTGTTAAAGTCACCAACGTCAATTCTGGAGAGCAATACTGATCCGAAATGGAAGTGGTTCAAGGTAAATATTGTGTACTATATTTACCTCTTTTCCAATTTTCCATTTTCATTTAATTTCTAAGGTGGTACAATCCTAATTAATTTTTTTTTCGGTGTTGTAGAATTGTGTGGGTGTGTTAGATAACACTTATGTTCCAACCCGAGTACCTCTTGTCAATCAAGCTAGGTATAGAACACGTAAAGGAGGAATAACAACAAATGTCTTGACCCAAACATGAAAATAATTTACGTGTTTCCCAACTGGGAAAGATCCGTTGTCGATTCTAGAATACTATGTGATGTCATGATTAGACCTAACAGTTTGAAGGTCGCACGTGGTAAGTAGAGTCATACAACGTAACATTGAGTATAAAATTGTAATTTTATACACAACGTGTTAGAGTAATTAAAATATTTCATACAACACAGGGACCTATTACCTAGTTGATGTTGGGTACATTAATAGGGAGGGATTTTTAGCACCATTCAGGGGTCAAAGATATCGTATACAAGTTTTTGGGGTGGGTGCGATAGCTCCCCGTAATCCAGCAGAATTGTTCAACCTCCGGTATTCAACCGCAAGGACATGCATCGAGAGATGTTTTGCCTTGTTGAAAAATAGATGGACGATACTTAGGGCATCATGCTACTATTCGATTTGCATGCATAATCGCATTATAACTACGTGTTATTTGTAGCATAACTTAATAACAAATGAAATGAGTGTGAACCCAATAGAGGAAGAGTTGCCCGAGGTCATTCACGTTGAGGGTGATGCTGACAATAAAGTCATAGACACTGTGGAAACATTTGTTGAATGATCATTGTTTCAAAATCAGTTAGCGTTGAAAATGTACAACGAATGGAGAATGTCTCGAGAACAACCTACTATTTAAGTGTGTATGATTTTGTGATTCTGCATGTACTGTGGGATATTTGTTTGATTGTAGTATGACAAGTTTTCCTTGATTTGAACTTAGATTACTTTCTATATCTTAATAGTTTATACCATGATAATTTGTTTGTAACTATACAACATTGCTCAAATTATTGTGTTTACCATTATGTTTGTGCAGCATATTATGTCTGAGCTAGGTGGAAGTATCCAAACAGAGAATAGTATAAAAAAGACATAGACACACGCTGAAGAATTTCAACTCATTGTGTCCCTTAGGGACCTTTGCGTTAATAATTGGAAGTGCCAAAATAGCACTTTCAAACCAGGGTACCTTCAAGCATTAGAACATAGTTTGTAAACTACAATTCCTGGGTGTGAATTGTTGGCTTCCTCACACATTGAGTCTAAGATGAAGATTTGGAAAAAAAAAAAAAAACTACAACTCGTTCACCATGATGACCAATTCTGGATTTGGTTTTAATTCAACCAAGAGTAAGATTGTTGTTTATGGTGATGACATCTAGAAAGACTACTTGAAGGTGAAGTAATACATATAATTTATTGTATTTGAAAAACAAATTATATTTGTCTTGAAATTTATTGCCTAAATGTGTACTTGTGTAGAAGGATATAAACCCTAAGGGCATGCATGAGAAGTTATGACCTTACTTCAACGATTGGGGAGTGATCTTTGGTAAGGAACATGCCACTGGAGAGTATGCGATGGATTTAGAAGACATGGTCGGTGATGTTGAGGTGGAAGCTTCTATGCGTAAAACCGATAACATGGAGGGACTAGATAATTTCGGCGAGGATGTCCTTGCCTCACATAGAGCGACAAATCCGATTGGACAAACTATTGGTGTTGAACCCAGTGTTGGAACTCTATCAACAAGTAAGGGAAAAAAAGAAGAAGCAAAGGTGATTGGTATTGTGCCTGAGTCGGTTGCTTAGAGTTTGGTGAACATCTCGAAGGTGTTTGGTGAGTACGTGCATGATTGGCGAAATCAACTGGACATGATAGCACACCGTGTTGGATATCATCATGATGTTGTTGATGCTTGTAGGAAAATAAATGCCGAACTGGAGAAGATAATGATCTGTCAATGGTTGATCGACATGTTGCCCTTAAAAGTATTTGTTCAGGCCCTGTAAATGTTGATATCTTCTTCAGCTTGAATGTTCAACTTGGGTTGGAGGACTTCTATGGATCACACCTCGTACTTGATAGAGATAGCGGTGTATCGGTTGACGAACCATTAAAAACAATCTCTGCCCTTTTTTGTTGAACTTGTTTTTATTGTATAATTATGTGTGTATGGACACATATATGTAACATGCCCCTTTTTTGGTTGTACTGATGTGTATGAAAATTCACCACTTCGCATGCTTGGTTGTGTTTTAATTGGTCATTTGTATGATACCATGCATATAGACAATTTTTTAGTTTTGGTCATTAACAAGCAATGTTATGGTGTCAGTAGCAATGCACAGACGCGAACGATAGTATGTCGTATTTGTAGGCTGATAGGTTGGAATTTACCATTCATGACTAAAGTGTCATGTACATGTGTATAGGTTTCTTGGTGCGCTTTACAAGTCATATGATTCCTACAATGAGGCTGAGATTGCGTTACGTATTCACCTTAGGAGTATGGGAGCAAAAACAGTTGGTGCAGATGGTGATGATGTTGCAGTGGAGGAGAATGCAACGTTAGACAATATTAATGAAAAAGTTGCAATGGAAGATGTGGTACCACCACCTATCATTGTGCAAAGGTGTGCATATCAGCGAGATATTATGTGGTGCATGATAAGTGTCATGATGTTACTTTTGGGTGTAATACTCACCCATTTTGTGTACTACTTCTTGGATAAAGTTGGATGAGTGTTGACTTTTTTGTAAGGCCATGCTTAGGTTATCTATGCACTTGTTCCATTTCTAATTACTTCTTGGAGTTGTGAAAACAAAAAAGTATGTTGGTATGTAAGGGCTTTTGTATTGTGGAATTGTTACTTATCCATCTGTGTATAATCAAATCACATGTTTGTTTTATTTTACCATCTTCTGTACTACGTACTTGTATATTTATATTTGTGATTGATGCATCTAATATGAAGTTGTTATTGTGTTACTTAGGGATGAAGATACCAAATATAACTGCTGATGAAACTGAAGTCATGATTGATACTTTAATTGAGTACAAACATCGGAACCTTTTATCTTCATACGGTAGATATGACAAGAAAACTCTGGATCACATGTTAGATGTCCTACATGGGCGTCTGTCAGGCTTTAGCCTCTCATTGAGCGAGGATTTATGCATAATCTTTTTTTGGGTGCGACAATATTTCACAATTTCTGAGATGTCACAGACAGACAAAGTTTTCTGGGACAATTGCACTAAATGTGTCATAAAAGGAGAGGTGGAGGGATTTGGAAGTAAGTGTACTTTATTAATTTCTATGAAAAGTACTTACTTTTTTTTTGGTTCCTTTTAAGTAATAACTCGTTGTTGATTACATAATACATGAAGTACAATTTGTTGTAGATTACTATCTAGACCCATGTCCCAACTATCAATATTTTGAAGTCATTTTAAAAAATGATGTTCTACCATCAAACGCACAACCTTCTGAAAGTGTAGGATCGTCTCCATTGGTGAATTCCGCCCCAACCGTTGATGTTATAATCATTGCCAATTGATTTCTTCCAGTAACCCCTACATCGATACGGAATTTACTGTTACAATCCACAAGTCATTTTGGTATATATGTAACTATGCTTGTGGAGCTACGGGATGTTTAAAGGTTACTTTGTGTTAACTATATGTTGTTTGATCATCTTGTGAAGGCATGTATATGTATTTCTATTACATTAACAACATTAACCATATTGCCTTATTTTGTGGTGGAGGGTCTCCAAAAAGGCAAAGTGTATGCATTATTTTGTTGTGGAGGGTCTCCAAATAGGCAATTTGTACGCTGTATATGAACGACTGTAAAATAGGGACCTTTTGTCTACCATTGTCTTTTTTTTATGTACAAGCATAATTTTCGGATTATAATTATGCGTTTGTGTTGTACATTTTTTTTTTTGCATGATGCATATAATTTTTGTGATTAATTGTGTATTGTACATATTAAATTAAATACATTATAAACATAGTTTTTGCAATATGTTATAAAAATGCATAATTTATTGAATCATATTTTTTCCCCTAAATAAGACTATTATTGGATTGGACTTTTTTCATTACATTCCAAACTTAGTATAAGATTGGATTACATTTATTTATACAAGGATGCAATGGTCATTTTAGTATCTTTTATCTTCACATGTAAATGGGGTCCACAAACTAAATGGTTTCTATCCAAAGATGGGATCAGATTTGATACATTATATTATGAATCCTCCAAACCGGACCACTTTGCATTGTGTTAGATTGGATTCGGATTCAAATTCAATCCAACTCAATCCTTGGATGGTGATCCAAACACCACCATAAGGTAAAAAAATGTTATCAGGCATTATTGTCTTTTTCAATGCTAAATGATCTACACCAATACAAGAAGACATTCAAGCCAATTGACATTAAAATGAAATCCTTACTTTTAATGTGGGTCCATTAAAAAACCAAATTATAATATGGTCCTTTTTAATACTTCATGATATAAAAAAAAAAAAAAAAGATAAAAGAGCATTTAAGTCAAGTAGGTCATTAATCAAACATGGTGTTGGATTGTTGAAGAATCAATCCAAGTAAATCCCGATTCTTCAACTACTACCCAGGAGAAGCTGTTTGCTGCTAACCAGGAGAAGCTGTGATCCTAAGATCACTCTGTTGCACACTCTGTATAGTTTGAATTATTTTGAATTCTGTTGGCAGCTCCAACTGTCTACAAATACTTAGGCAATTGTATAGAACATTAGTTGTGACGAAACACTATATAATCTGTATGAGGTTCAGCAAAAAATATTTTCTAAACTTTCCCCAAAAGTCTTACATGGATTGAGTTTGAATGGATACTCCAATCTCATCTAACCAAATACTTGAAACAAATATGCCTTGAGTAGGTTTAATCTGAATTTTTAGAAAATTTTAGTCATTCATTTAAGAATTTTTAGAAATTTAGAAAGAGGTATTGTATGAAAGTTACAATTAAATCGGGTCTAGTTATGATTTGTAGGATCAAATTATAACTCAAATAAATCAAAGTATGATAACATAACAAAAAATTAGAATCGATCCTCACATCTTTAAATCAATGTCAAACATTTATTGTAATATGACCAAATTGAGTCATGACATCACTCTTATTTTAGTAATGCATGTGTTCGAATTTCACCGTTACTTTAATGATCAAAAGATTTGTATGTGTTATGTTTAAAAATATGAAAATTGGGGTTGAATCCTCTTTAAGGGATTTATAATGAGTTTAGTCCGCTAAGAAAACTTATTTGGGCGTAAGTCTGTTTTTAATCTTACTAATAAGTAGTTAAATACACTATTTTTTTAAAACTCCAAAATGCCCTTTTAATGACTTAAAAATCAATCTTCAACATTAAATTAATTTCTTAAATAGTCATCATTGATTCACACATGGAAGATTTTTTTCCATAAAATATGAAATTCAAATTTAAATTTGACATCACTACCATTTCTCTCTCTCTCTCTCTTTCTCTCATTTTTTTCTTACTGAAAAGACTATGATTAATTTACTATAAAATGTTACTATGCATTTTACTATTTTTTTTTCATATTAATATTTTTTTGTTGCACATGTTACTATTTTTTATTGAACATGTTACTATATTTTTATGAGTATGTTACTACTATTAATATTAAATGTTACTATTTTTCTAAAATATTAATATTCAATATTACTTTTTTTGTTGACCATTTTACTACTGCTAATTTTTTCAAATATTAATATTCAATGCTACTATTTTTTATTTTTAAATATTATTTTTTTGTGTTTGAATGTTACTATTTGTTATTTTTAATATTTTTATATATATATATATATATATATATATATATATATATGAGGGAGAGAGAAATAAATAGTCCTATTTTATATATGGAGTTGTTAATTTTCAATTTTTTTTGTAATTAAATATAATTAATGAGGATATTTTAGACAATGTAAATCAAAATAGACTTAATATTAAACAAGTTTTCTTGATAGACTTATCACCAAATAAGTTCACAAAGGAAGATCGGCCTCCAAATTTCCATATAAAAATCTAGTTTATACATGAGGGAACATGTTGAAGAATAAATATTGTGTTATATCGGCTCAGTTGAGAAGAAGATCAGTCATTCCTTTGAGACTGATACACATTCAAGCATGATATTGAAAATTGGCAAAACAGATTTCTAAAAAAAAAAAAAAAATGTCGATATATTAAAATATAAAAATAACAACTAAAAGTGTATATTGGTACGGGGGGGTTCGAACACTTTTCTCACTAATAAAAATAAATAAATAAATAAAGATTCAAAAAATAAATAAAATCCACTAGCCTAAATATAATCTATAAAACTTAAATTTGCAATTCTAAAGACTACATGAAAAGAAAAATCTAGCAGACAGCCTCTACCACAAGCCTCTTGGTAATGTCTCCACAGTTCGTTGATCCAAAAACATCTTCAGAAGCTGTAACTGAACATGTCTCTTTACCAACACATGCCTACAAAATCAAAGTGCAGGGAATCAAACACCTTACCCATAAGAACTTTTCAACAAAACTCAAAATGAATTTGATGGAAAAGGTGCATACATTTTGGAGGATGGCCAATGCATCATTGTTCCCTTCACAGCTACCTTTCTCAAAGGATCCACACCTGCCTTGAGGGTCACCGAAGCTAGCAAATCGGATAGCAGAAATTGGACGACCTTCACATGATAGTTCTATTTCCTTATTTTCATAGGCATTGCCACATGCTGTTCCAACACTAACAGTCTGAAAGTTTACTAGCGACGGATTGCCTCCAAATTCTTCGAAAAGAACCAACTCGTTCACACCATCAACCATAAACGAACGTGGAACATGGTACCTGAATATTAATCATACACAATCAGATCAAAATAACTTTAAACATAGTATAAAATCCAACATATTTGTAGGCATAATAAGAAAGATTTCTCACCATCTCTGTGTAGGTTGGCCACAATTTGAGACACATTTGTTATTATTATAGGAACCACGATAATCACAGGCCTCGGTGGAGCAACCATCCTCTTCTGCCAAGTAACTTGGCCAGTATCGACCAATGCTGTGGCCATTAACCCAAGCATGGCCTTTGCCAAGACCTTGCAAGTCCAAAACTACTGGTTCCTTGCCCAAAGGAGCTTTGAATGTTGTCTGATACAAACAAACATATTATAAAATCAGTTGATGTAACACACTAATATAACCTGTAAAAAAAACAAAAATTGACAAATCTGAGTTACCTTGTACCAAGTCATCCTCCTCTCTGTGGGAAGGTCTGCTGCTTGCCATATAGAAGCATAGTGCGAGTCCGTGCTATACAATTTATCATCTTCCCCATTCAATCCAACCTTGTATGACCAATTGTGTGCTGACAAGTCCTTTATGATGCTCTCATCACCTTTCCTTCCGATTATCTCAACCGGACCAGGTATTCCAGTTTGTATTACATCAAATTTTGGACCATAGTTCTGCTCAAAATTTAAAGTAAAAAAAGTTCACAAATTAGTCTGCAAAAACCTAATTGCTACTCATTTTGCTTTGGAAATTGGCTGAATGGATAGTTTTTGTGGGCAGTAAATGATTGCAGAAGTTCATTTTGTTTTTTGATTTATCAAGTCCTTTAGTAAAATCAATGCTACTAAGAAAAAATGACATGGATTCATAAGGTACCTGCAAACCAATGGTGGCACTGAGCAGAGTGATCTGATTTCTTCCAGGGTTCAATTTAATCTTCTTTTCAAATACATAATTGAATATTCCATAGGTAGCCCATTGGGAACCTTCAATTCAACAAATATTTTGAAAAATATGAGGATTAAAAATAATAATTCATATTAATAACTGCAGTTCACATAGAAAACATAATATATTACCAAGATATTCTCCATTGACATAGGCGTGCAAGATGTGTCCAGTGCCGTTCACTCTAAGGCTCATATCATCACTCCAGATTGGATCATTCTTATCCAGGTTAAGACTATAACCAACAAATTAAGAACATAATGTAAGCCCGATAATCAAATAAGAACAACCATTGAAGTAAAAAAGCAAAGTGTTTATCGAAAGAGAAGTATAATTACCTAGTCATGTACCATAAATAATCAGTAACATCATTGGCAACCTTTTGATCTACAAGGTGACTTGCAGACACAAGGCCCTTGCCTTGAAGGACAGTATCATCAATGTTCTCAGGCCTCCACACCCACTTCAAAGCAATTGGCTCATTTTCTGCTTCATTTGGCTTCTTTACCATCACAGAAGTTTGAGTATTTACCTATATATCACAGATGAATAAGCATCTTTTTGGAAAGTACTATTCACACTTTCCTTCTTGACTACGACAATCAAATACTGACAGATTCAATTGAAAATTTTACCTTTGCCGTATTATAAACTTCATTCTTACAATCAGGAAGGATACTGACAGACCAAGCAGGAACATTATATTCACCACCAAGGTAGTTCACTGTAGCATCAGAGGTGGTGTTGGCATTGCCAAAAAAGCAGCTTGCTGTTTCATTAAGGACATAAACTGTTGCCTACAAAAATTCAGAAATAAATATTAATTTGGATTTATATTTGGTGTAATCACCTAACATACTGTCAATAACATAATTTATCCCCTGATTTTGTTTTTTACTTACTGAAACAGAGTTTCCAAAATCAATGTTAGTAACATCTCCATATGTCAGAGTCTTCTCCATCGACTTCAACACATTATGGAGTTCCTTCAAGTGTCCCCATTTTGGTTGATTCAAATTGCCTACAGAAATATGAAATATAAATATCATTTTAAAATACAAGGCCATAAGATATTACTTGTTGCTGTAGAAAGTCTGGTAAAAATTTAATTCATGAGGTTACCGAATTCATCAAGAGGTGCATCATAGTCATAAGATGTAGTAATGTATGGACCGCCAGCAGTTCTACCAAAATTAGTCCCACCATGATACTGTCAAAAAAAAAGGATTATGTCAGAATCATGCCATATATCACCATTGCCAAATATTAAACAACAATAAGAATTCAAACTGCATTAATCAAACATGAATAATTGATGTGGTCTCTCAATCTTGATTGCAGGAGTTCAAATCTCCTTATTTTGAACAAAGAAAGAATCTAATACGAACCATGTAGTAGTTCTGGAAAGTGCCTCCTAGCTGGAAAAATCGCGCAACAGCAAAAGCAACATCCTCAGCCGTTCTATGTGGATCTTTACCACCCCAACTCTTGAACCTAAAGCATCAAATACAAAGTTTCTTAGAATTACTTCAGTTTATTCATCCGATGCCAAGAAATTAATCATATCTAGAGAACTATAACTATATATATGCATGACAGGAAAATAAACTAACCATCCAGTCCAGTTTTCTGTCCACATCTTAGGGCTATTGGGGCTGTTAGGTGTGAACTGATCACAGTACCAGCCATTGCATGTGTTTATCTGTTCAATACAATAATGTCAAAAAGTTAATTTTGAATATAATAGAATCTGCATTTCCAATATAGGTGTGGGAGAGAGAGAGAGAGAGAGAGAGAATCTGAAGTTTTAGTTTAAAGAAAATAGGTGTAAAAAATACCATAGGCTGTGGTGCATCATTCTGTTGGCACATAATCCATGGAATTCCAATATCCATGGATTGAGCCATATTTGAACACCAATCAAGATAGGCTTTCCCAGCAAGTCCATAGGATGAAATCACATTGCCATATTCATTCTCAACCTGTTTTAAATAACTCCTAAATTAGTATATATATATATATATAAAAAAATGAGAGAATATCAACAGTAGAAAAATACATTACTGTACACACCTGAGCAAGTATAATAGGACCTCCCTGTGATGCAAAGAGCTTCTCTTGCTTGACCATGTCCACTATTAAGGATGTGAAATTTTGCATCTCATTCTGAAGAACATAAAAAAATATTTATATATTTAGAAAAATCTGAATTATTTTTGATGAAAAAATTGAAGAATAATGGTGATAATTACCATGAACGCAGTATTGACAGTTCGGAACTCAATGTCTGGGACATTGTGCAGCCATACCGGGAATCCACTAAACAAAGGCGAAAATACATTGGGTACAATTGGTACTGGTGAAAATCTAAGAGACAAAAAAGAAAGTAAAAAAAAAAAAAAAAAAAAAAAAAA